>JAECUM010096146.1:0-273035 GCA_016617855.1 Megalonaias nervosa | reverse complement strand
CTGTGTAGATAGATGAGAATTAATTATTGGGTCGTCATGCGAGTGCGTCTGCTACACGCGAGTGCATATAGCATCGATGAAGTAGCATGATTTTTTGGGTGATGTGTACTTAGTCGTGATGGAATATGAACTGGTGTGTGCAGGCAAGGCGATAGGTGCCATTTACCCGCGGACCTGGGTTCGAATCTCCATTTTAGGTCAATATGTCTGAACTTCTTCTGAGTGGTTGGTATGTATTTATGTGCAATGTTCAATATTCAATCCAATCAAAAATTATTGTACTTCATTGTTTGCTGTTAAAATTTAGCTTGAAGTATTCCTAAGAGGATTGCAATCAAATTATAATCTTTAGATCTGCTTAATTTATGTAGAGACCTAGTTCTGTGGCACAAAATTATATTCTCGACCTTTTGCCTCGTCTTGAAATGTTCTACGCCAAGATTGTGTGTCCTGATAAAAGAGAAAACTTGTGGGGGGGGGGAGAGAGAGAGAGAGAGAGAGAGAGAGAGAGAGAGAGAGAGAGAAAATACAAACTGAAACGTGGAAGTAGACACGCGACTACTGTACTTAAACCATTCCAGAGCTGCATGAACAGCTGTTACAACCACCCATAGCACATTTCACACTGTCTTGTGATTATATGAAATGTTTAAAATACTAAAATGGTGCAGAAGGCATTCAGACAGGAACACTTAAATCAAATTCAAAAGTCGTGTCCACTTCAATTCATAATTCATTATATATATATATATATATATATATATATATATATATATATATATATATATATATATATATATATATATATATATATATATATATATATGGCATACCAACGGACAGACAGACATGTAAGCTAAGAAAATGAATATTTTGCTTCTTGAAATCATGATATATGATAACTTACCTAAAGCAAGACAGCACGTTATAAGCACAATAAAACCGATATATTTCGCCATCTTGTACGGTGTATTAATTTTGCCAGATGCATGTCATCATACGATAATGGATCTAAACAGGGAAGGGCTATACACGAACGCCTTATCTGACCAATAAGAGGTACACAAGTAGCACAGATACTAAAATATCTGGGCCAGTACGACATTCCAACAAACAGCCTTTCTTTCAGTTTTTCAAAGGTCAGCATCTTAACCCCTCCACCCCTACCCTAGGAAATAAAAATGCTTTAATAACTACCATAAACACATGGTTACTATCAAATCTTATTTTGTTTTAAAACAAAAACCTAGCACCTACCACTGTATTTGCTAATCCGTTATGACATACTCAGAAACAACCTTATTTGCATTTTTTTCAACCAATCCTCTCCAGACAAAAAGAATTGTTCAAAAACCAATAACCTTCAACAAACGATACAGTTTTCAGACGGTATGATTCCTGGGCTCACCTACAAATTAGTTTATCCCAACACAAATAGAAATTTAATATGAAGAATGAAACCAGCTTCGATGTTATAACCACAATAACATAAATCAGTAGCCATGGCGTCGTCATTTGATAGGAGTGATAACGCTCCAGTGAATAAAGAATTGCAAACATGTATGAAGACGTAATGATGATTCAGAGAACATAGACAAAGCACGTGATCAGGAGTTAGAATACTTCACAGGCATATAACTGATATTAGCATAGTAAGAAATATAGGTTTCACACCTAGTTACCGATACCAAACCTGTTGTCTGAATGCAAACTATCACTATCCTGATGATTCATATTTTAATTCAACAAACAATGAAATATATCTAAAATAATTAACATAATGTGTAACGAAAATTATCATTCATGATATGTATTTTCGGTAGCCAAATACAAAATAGAACATATATTACTCACTCTGTCTCAACTGTACGAGACAAAAAAGATGGATTAAAATTTGATTTTGGGAAAACATGGATGTGACTCTGATGAAAACATTTCAATAAACTTTCAGGAATATATTTCAGATTTGATAGAAGGGCTAAATAAACTATGTTATTAATGGTGATGTTATATTTGTGTTACCAAGTGATATGATGATGAAAATGGGTAGCATAGTATGTGATGACAATATTTGACACAAGTCATCAGATAGATTTGGTGTAGGAATAAATAATATGAATGCTGCCATAAACACTGACGTGGTAAAAAAAAAAAAATAAACTATTGAATTTCAGCAGTTGCCAGCCTGCAACAAAAGATAGACTACGAAATAACTGTTAGAAAAGAAGAGGACATGAGTAAGAATTGTGTAGATCACTAAAAGGATGAAAATTGTCAGAGTATGGTAATAAAAAAAATTCGGCCTTCTGCTGATAATCTAAAACACATCGATTATTAAACAAATAAACAAGAGTCTATTATATTGATGCCAATGGTTGCAACACCTGGTGAAATTAACATTCTTAAGCAACCTTTCCTTAATAAAAACCGTTTTAGGAACAATTTTCTATTTCATTGGTTGTTACCAAATAGAAATCTTTTAGGAAAATTGCAAAAGAGACAAGCAAAAATGCAAGAATTACCTAAATGGACTTATCATCTAATAAATAAATAGCTCATCAGATAAATGTAAATAGCCAGCTTACCACACAACCAACTCTAACTTTAACAAATAGTTCACAATGTTTTTCATACCTCTTTTTAATGTGTCAACTGTTACGTGTCTAGTCTCGTACAAAAGTAACAAGAAAAGAGTGAAGCCAACAAGCTTTGTAAAATTTAACAAAATAATTTATTTCCCTAGAAAAACAAGATAAAAATAAAAAAAAAAGGACTTACGGTTTATGAATCAAATCCAAAAAGTAATCCAAGAATTAAAAAATATAAGTCCTATTAATAAAAAGTTCTAAGTGAATCACAGGTCGAATCCCGATGAAATTCCAAGATGGAAAGCGATGACGTCTTCGATGGTCTGCTTTGTCCTGATGTGTCATAAGTTCCTTGTTAAATCACAAAAAATAATATTCCAGTTTGGAATTCCAAATAATTTTCAATAAATGTCTTGTCCAGGAATTTTGTAAGGAGCACTTATATGTATATTTCTCCAGGGAAATGAATCATAAATTCCAAAAAATAAAAATTCAACTCAAACTGGTCACAACAAAACACCTTTGAGCTTCAAAGGTATAAAGCACAACCGGCTATTTCTTCTCAAGAAAACAACTATACAGTAAATTTAGACGCAAAACAGATTCCCGGATGAGGTCACGTGACCACCTTCTAGAAGATCGTGGAAACTTTTTCACATGTCTAAAGTCACGTACTACAGTATAGCCTTAGCTAAAATCAATGATTTTTACTCTAGAAATGAATAATAAAAATGTTGTTTGCTCCAAAGCTGACACTGGTTCTGAATCTAGGTCAGCAAAAGATACAATGTTTCAAACTAGTGGCTGTTTATCAGGTCAAATAGAACTGAATTGAATTTCTACGAAAAATTAAATCCAGTAGACAAAATTATCATTACAATAACATGTAATGGAATAAAAGAAAAAAAATTTAAAACTAACTACTATATATATATATATATATATATATATATATATATATATATATATATATATATATATATGTATATATATATATATATATATACATACATAACACAACGAATGATCTGTAATACCTTTATTGCTACTGACGTCAGCAATTGTCCTCCAAACTATCACAAAATTTGATATGGTTGTTCCAAGAGTTGTTGTTGCTATCATACCTAAGCTTTAAAATAACACCAACTGTTTAACTTTCTCATTTAAAGGATGTTTTAGCCTTACGCCTAATTGTAACCTTTCTTTAACTTCTGAATTGATGTTATAACTATTTCCACTAAAGTTATTCAGTAAGCCCATTCAATGCCCAAGCATTTGTGTTCTTTTACTTTCATAAGTTTAAAATACTTATCCTAATTTAGCTTATCTTTCTGCATCTTTCCCATTGCTGACATTTCTCATTCATTTATCGAACTTGATTGTTTCTGCATTACTATCATTCAATATTGCTCTTAAAACGTCATGTATGTTACCTCCTTCGTTTATTTGTACTTTCTTGGCCCAGACTAGACATCAATCACTGTCAATATATATATATATATATATATATATATATATATATATATATATATATATATATATATATATATATATATATATATATATTGAAAATGCAATTTTCTTCAGAATTTTTATTATTATTATTCATTGATTGCATTTTTAAAATGTAGTGTCTTTATCTAATAGTTAAGTAAGAGTTTATTATGCAACGAGAGTTATAAATAATATAAATGTTCATAACATTATGTATAGTATTTACCAGACTTTATTATAGCATATATTAGTTTCGTAGAATGGAAATTTCTTAGCTTGAAGAGATAGAGACCTAGAGAGACAGAGAGAAAACGTGTACTTGTATTACAGTGCGGTTGCAAATTATCAATTAAGTGGTTTTAGAAAATAACAAACATGATGAAAAGAAGGAGCATCTCCTAATTATATTTTTCACGCAGTTCGTGATGAATACAATTCATTCAAAATCCATTCATAAGTTTCAAGGTTAAGTAGTGCTATTGATGAATAAATATCACGTGATCCGACTGCAGGTCAGTTTTCTTAAAGGCCAAACTGGCCTGATTTCTGATCAGTTGGTGATTAGCAGCTGACCTTGTTTACCGGTTCGATGAGCAATGTAAATGAGTCATTGAGCCGTCTTTATGTTTTAGTAACCGAGTATTTTTCCACATAAGATAATTACTACGTAGAATTAGGCATTCTTGGTAGTGCCACCAGTTAGGGAAGTTACTCAGTTATATTGAGAGAAATTCATTTATTTAATTTAATCATTTTCGTTGGATTTACAGTGTTCTAAATAGTCAGATTAATTCAAATAATAGCTGTCAAGAAATATCATGAATTCACTTAAATACACTTAGATATTTAATAGCTGTCACGGAGTTTCCCTGAATTCATTTAAAGACTATTTGGATATTGACAGCTGTTACGGAATTACTGAATTCATTAAAAAACATTTTAAGGTTATATTCTTCTGTACTGTTGATACGTCATACAATACAGACCATCATTTTGAAATCCTTTGTAATTCATTGTGATTACTCGATACTTTTGGAATTGATAGAACATTGAGGACTTTAGGAATTTTTTCACCATTTCATCATACTGAAAATTATTTTTAACTCTTTGACTCTTTATGTTAGGGAAATAACTATTATTTTCATTTGTAAAAATCTTGTTCGTTTTCGCATTTTCTTGTTACTTATTTTAAGATCATAGAACCGTAACAAGAAATTCGGGGTGCTAGTCCTTGATTTGAATTTCTTTAGAATATTGCAGAGAAATTATAATTGTTTTTGAAATCTTAATTTCACTTCGGTTTGGAATTTTCTTAGTCCTTGGTATGTTAAATTCACATATTTGGGAAATCTATAGTGAAACCAACATGCTTTCACTATGACATTTAAAGTAGAGGACTTTGTTGCTGATGCTATGCAGGAGATGTTAGATTCCTTAAAACGGGTGCGCTGCCAATCAATATGGTCTTTCTGAAGCGAAAACCTCTTTAACGAAGCAACCGATAAAGAATATTTTGATATTTAATTCTTTTACTTTGTATTTTAGGGAAATAAGTATTTTTAATTTTACAAAACGTGTTGGTTTTCGTTCTTCTTGTTACTTATTTTAAGACCGAAGAATCGCAACAACGCTAATATAGTAAATAAAAATAACATGATCAGAGGTGATACGTCTGAAATGTCTTCCTCCTCCTGACAAAAGGTAGGCTCCCAATAATCCCTCTCCTACTTAGCTTAGAAACAGTTGTGAGTTATAAATACAACGTAACATCTGGAATACAAATGCCATTCTTGTATATGAAATATCTGATTTTGTTCTGTAACTGTTCTTAATGGGGTTGAAATTCCGGAGTTTAAAGATAATCACATGTTGCCGGGAAGGGGTATGTGACGATCAAAGGGTAATCACAGAAGAATCAGCTTCATTAAGCCAATCAGTTTACTAATTCGGTTCCACTATTCACTGACAAATTTGAAAAATGCATACATGTTAATAGTCATGGAGCTTTTTTGTACCAGGTGCTTAGTACTACCGTATAAAGTACTGACTTACTGTTCAGGCTAATCTCTTCATATTTTTATTTTAAACTTTCAACTGATTTATATTAATATTATTAATGAATCAAAACTAAACTAGCAGTTAAGTTTGATTAAACAGTTTCACCTCATGAAACACGACTATAGATTAATTCAATTTTCGATATACACTCTACACAGTACAGTTATATGGACTCTTGCAACAGACAAGAATTTGAAGCTTTCACTACTGATCCCTTAGATGTCAAAGATTCATATTGGTGTTACCAATGACAACTAATTTCAAGGTCACCAGGGACAAAAGTCAAAATGTGCAAAAGAATATTTCACTATTATTAAAGGGCCAAACTATGAGCTATACCGTCTTTGACAATAGTTATTTCTGTACAGTATGTGAAACATTTTTCCATCTTTAATTTTCAAATAAAAGATTTTTATCCAGTGAGCGAGTTTCTTGGTTTTTGTTGTCATGATTCACATGTTTTGCCACATATCTTGTACTTTATATTTCCATGCAACAAAGAAAAATAGGTACTTTATTATTTATAATCAAGCATATTATCATACAGAAGGGAGAGAGAGGTTTTCACAAATTGTTGAATTCTCTGTAAGGTAGCACTAAAGTCTCATATTATTGGTTAATGGTAAATATTTGATTAAAGTGTTATGTATATTTAATTGGTATTGTTTGCTTGACCACTGTCCCTAATTGAGGGTAGAGGTTTGGCCTACCCGACTATTCTTGTGTTTTTGTCATGTTTGTGTGTCATAAATAAATTTACTGAAATTTTAGTTCAAGGTCTAGTCTTACAAAACCATAATGTTCTGAAAGAGTACTTGTTACCCACATCCTCATAATGTTATTATATCTCTGGGTTTTTTTTATATAAGGTTATCGTAAACAAAATTAATCATTCCCGTTTTAAGTTAATTCTGTGGAATTATTTACTGTTGTGTTCAGATATAATTTGAAAGAAATAATTTATTTAAATTATTTATTGTCATTACAAGTACTCATTGACCTCTTGACTAAAACACTATTTTGGGGTTATTGTGAATTCATTCAAAGACATTATGATTTAAATTCTAATAACATCAAGACTGTTGGTACATCAACCTCCTCAAGACTATTTGCACATCAGCACATTCAATATTGAAATTCATTTGGAACGCTGTAAAAAAAAATTCACTAGTAAAACAACTTTTGGGATTATTTGGGATTTACTTCAAAATACTGTAACTTTCTAGTAAATTTGCACTTTGTAACTTTGAGAATTAAAATTTTGTTAATTTTACTAAACTTGTTGGTTTTGCTTCTTACATTTACATAGTTTAAGACCATAGAATTGTAAAAAAAAAAAAAAAATTATGGGCTCCTCAGTGATCTGAATTTCTTTAAAACATTTCAGACATATTTAAAGTTATCTTTACAATTTAAACTGACTTTGTTTTCGAATTTTCATTGCCTCATGGTAAAATCTAAATTTCACACATTTACGAAATCTTTAGTGAAACCAACAAGCATTCACAATCTCATCTAAAGCTGAGAACATTGTTTCAAATCAAAACCCAGAAGAGGTTAGAGTCTATGAAAATGGACGAGTTGCTTGAGCTTGTCAGACATTATGCTATTTTAGAAGTAATAGCATCTTTAACAAAGCAAGAAATAAAAATTACTTTGGTTCAATATTTGGTGTGAAAGGAAATTTTAAAACTTAATACTTTGGGTTTGATTAGTAAATATGTCTCTGGTTTTTATAGGAAATTAAATTAGTTTAAAAATATGGCCTAGGAATTAGCAAAGCTTCAGATTCAGAAAAAAATGATGGAATTGCACATTCAGAGAGAGAGGAAAAGGAGAGGCAAATGCAGAGAGAGAAAGAACAGAGATATAAATGCAGAGGAAATGGGGAGGAGAAAAGACGACAGGAAAATAAAGATGCAGAGAGAGAGAGAGAGAGAGAGAGAGAGAGAGAGAGAGAGAGAGAGAGAGAGAGAGAGAGAGAGAGGAGGAGGAGGAGGAGGAGGAGGAAAAGGAAATACATGTGCAGCAAGAGAAAAAGAAAGATGCGAGGGAAATACAAATGCAAATACACTGAGAAGGGAAATAAAAAATAGATTAATAGAACTAGAACTGGCATGCAAATAATGCCCACACCCCTGTAACATAGTTCATGTAGTTTGTTGTTATGAGAAATGTAAGGTTAGTACCCCCTTTGCAGGAAAAGGAATTTGATAAATACTTTGCTCATTTTGAGAAAATTGCTGATAACTTGATACATCCATGAGAGCATTCGACTTAATTATTACAAAGTGTACTTATTGACAAAGCTCGTCAAGTCTACATCTCACTCTCAGTACAACAAAGTGCCAATTATGATGTGGTTAAATAATGTATCTTGAATGGTTATTAGTTTTTGGTACCCGAGGTATATCGACAAAGGGTTAGGTATTGTAGAAAAGAAACTGAACAAACTCCATGTCGAATTTGCAAGGGAAAAAGAACAACCATCTGAGAAGTGGTGCTCAGCCAAGTAGGTTGATCAAGATTTCGGTAACCTCACAGACAATTAATATTAATTGATGAGTTCAAGAATTGTATCCATAGTGATGTCAAGACCTATCTTGATGAGAAAAAGGTAGAAACTTTATAAAATACTGCCCATACAGCTTATGATTATTCCCTCACTCATTTGTCAATAGTCTTCCACTTTGCAGCTAATTAGTTAAAAGACATCTTGGTCTCTCATAAGTGCAACTTTTAGACTCTAACTTCTGACAAGACTGATCAGAAATCCTTATCTCATCCTACATGCACTTAATGTAAGAAGAAAGGGCATGTTATTTATGATTGCTACAAGATGAAAATTAGGTAACATAAAAAGACAGTGTTATTCCAAATGCTCTTCTTTTAAAGAGGTAAAGGTTACTTTTTATTGAAAGCAACACATTGGTTGGGTCTGATTTAATTATGGAGAATTATGAACCAATCCCCTTGAAAAGTTCTATATCACTTATTACTGATTCTGCCAAGCCCATACAATTAAAATATTAAGGGACACATGATTTTGTCAGAGTCTATAGTTATCAGGTATTTTGCCTATGTCTGATAAGTTTTCCAAAATTATCGCTCTCCATCCACCTCATCACAACTCTAAAAATAACTATTAAAGGCAAAAGGACCAGTCTGTAGGAACAAACTCGTTTTCCTCTATCTATGTAGCCTTTTGTTAGCTGAATCATATGCACCAGAACCAAATCTGGGTCCAAGAACCATCAAATTTCCTTGCGGGATCTGCAACAAAGCTTGTAAATGGACAACACCTTGTGTGTGCTGTGACTCATGCGAAGTATGGTATCATCAAGAGTGTACGGGTATGCCAGATGCCGTGTTCAAAACCCTCCAAAATGTAAGCTGGGAATGTATTCAGTGTGGTTGCCAAACTTCTCCACTGGAATATTTGACACTTTTATCTTCGATACCAGTAACAGTTACCAATGCCTTAGTGACAGTACCCAAGCAGACAGTGAGATAAGTTTTAACAACCCAACTGCTACTTCATCTCCACACAAGCAGAGAAGCACCTCTACAACACATGGTCCCACTGGAATCAGAACTGACATGCCCATGAGAATCTAGTAATTAACTGTCAGTCTATAAAGGGGGCCGGAAAGAAGGAACTACTTAGCAATATGATCTCCTCTACCAAAGCCACCACTGTTATTGGTACGGAATCATGGCTAGACAGCAACGTAAATTCATCTTAAGTATTCCCAGCAAATTTCAGGTCCTACCGCAAAGTGTCCACTACCACAAGCCACAAATAATGCCCAATGCCAACAGCTCCTAAATATCATAAAGGACTCAACAGGCTGTAGATGCAGCAACACGTGTAACTGAATTTACTTCAAATCTGTTTGATCTGTTCTTCACAAACAACAACACACTAATCAACAAATGTGATGTCATACCAGGAATTGCTGGTATGGCAGTCTATATAGAGTCCAGCCTACGACAAATGAAAGTGAAGAAAGCAAGTCGTAAAGCTTTCCAATACAGGAATGCAGACTATGGCCAAATAGGTGAAGAACTGAAGTCATCACACGAATCATTCATACATGAAACAGGTAACCTTTCTGCAAATGACACATGGAAAATGTTTGAGGAGAACATCAAACAGTTAATGGATAAATTTATACGAGCTAAGACCTTATCTGGAAACAAAACAAACAAGCCTTGGATAGACAAATCCATTAGAGCCCAACACAAAATATGTAACAAATTGTTTGCAAGACAGAAAACAACAGGAAAAACAAGAGATCGGAAACTATACAAAGATGCAAAAGCAAGATCACAACGCTTAGAATGGCAGGCCTACTGGAGATATATTGAAAACTTGATATAAGTTGGTAATCCAAATCAAGAACAACAACCAAACAAGCAGAAGAGATTTTGGAACTACATTAAGTCCTTACATAGAGACAACTGTGGTGTGGCACCACTCAAGGAACGCGAGAAACTACATTCAGAGGTATCCGACAAGGCTAACATACTGAATCGTCAATACCAGTCAGTCTTCACACAAGAGGATAAGAGTGATCTACCAAGCCTACATGGAGATTGTTACCCACCAATACCTGACATCCAAGTTACTGAAGAAGGTGTATACAGCTTGTTGCGGAAAATTAACCCAAAGATGGCCACAGGATCAGACATGATTCCAGCAAGGATCCTGAAAGATCTAGCAGAAAAGTGTGCACCATACTTGCGTTATATTTACCAGAAGTGCCTCTCAACAGGTTATGTCCCTGATGTGTGGAAAACAGCAAGTGTTACAGCTATCTTCAGAAATGGAGAAAGATTCAGGGCCAGCAATTACAGACCTGTCTCCCTTACATGTATCTGCTGCAAAATGCTTGAACACATCATAGTCTGCAACATGATGCAACATCTAGATCGCTACAACATTCTAACGGACTGCCAGCATGGTTTCCGTGCCAGACGAAGCTGTGAAACACAGCTCATAACCCTAGTGGATGAGCTCGCCAAATCCTTAGATGGAAGCAGTATGACCTTACTATCCTTGACTTCAGTAAGGCTTTCGATCGTGTCCCCCATGAAAGACTCCTCAGTAAGTTGGACCACTATGGCATCAGGGGTAACACCCAGAAATGGATCAGATATTTCCTATCAGACCAATCGCAGAGAGTTATAGTAGATGGAGCAACATCAGACCCAGCACCGGTTGTTATTGGGGTACCTCAAGGGAGTGTTTTGGGTCCCATCCTCTTCCTGGTGATCATCAATGACTTACCTGTGAGCGTCAAATCCAACACAAGAATTTTTGCAGATGACTCTATAGTCTACCGGGAAATAAATGTCTCCAAGGCCTGTGAGATCCTTCAAGAAGACCTGAACCAACTAGTCCTATGGGAAAGAACTTGGGGTATGTCATTCCACCCAGAAAAATGCAGTGTCCTAAGAGTTTACAGGAAGAAATCACCAATCTTGTCCGGATATACTCTTAAGAGGCACAAGTTAGCAAATGAGCAGGCAACAAAATATCTCAGGGTTGAATTGTCCAGAGACCTCTCTTGGAAAAGACACATAGACAAGATAGTGAAAAAAGGGAAAAGTAACCTTGATTTCCTGTGCCACAACCTCCAAATCAACAATGAAGAAGTAAAAAGTGCAGCATATTTCACTCTGGTTTGACCAGGTCTTGAGTATTGCTTGACTGTGTGGAACCCAAGTAATAAAGATCTAATAAATAAGATAGAGATGGTTCAGAGGAGAGCTGCTAGATTCACCACAAATAAATATCATAACACTAGCAGTGTCAGTACAATGTTGAACCATCTCCAGTGGGAATCACTCAAATCCAGGCGAACCAAGGCCCAACTCACCATGTTGTACAAGATTGCAAACAACCTAGTGGACATACCAGCAGACAAATACCTGACCCTGGCATATAGCCAAACTAGGGCAAACCACAGGAAAAAGTTCCAACTAAAGTCAGCATCGACAAATTTTTTCAAGTTCAGCTTCTTCCCATGTACAATAGGGACTTGGAACAAATTACCATGAATAATTGCAGAAGCCCCTGGCTTGGTATCTCACAAGCAGGAACTTTCTGAAATCACATTCTAATAAACTAGTCAGCTACATGACCTAGTGATTCTCAGGGCTATGCTGGTTGAGGTTCCATATCTCATTGCCGCTACGGTAGCCAGATTGGTCTGAGTATTAATGGACAAAAACGTACACTGACACTCTTTTACTTATTTCTGCCTTTCCTATCATTACTCTTCTGGCTGTCCTATCACTTCCGTCTTCACTTTATCTTTGACCACGCACCACCCATTGCTTAATAGTCAAGTGTGACTTCATCAACATATTTACAGATAGATAGTGAAAACATTTTTATTCAGGTAGTAAGGTGTGGCTTTGTCAATGTTCCTCTCCCACTGTATCAATTTGGCATCAGACTTAGTTTCAGGTCCTGTGAGAGTCAGACTAGTGTATGCTTTACCTATCGAAGGTATTCATTTATTACTAGGAAATTTCTAACGGGAGATAAGGTCATGGTTAATCCACTTTGTAACTGACAAGCTTTGCTTGGATCACAACATTGATCCTATAGAGATTAAAGTCCCTGTATTATATCAAGCTTGTGCAATTACCAGGGCTATGGCAAAAAGAGCTCTTGAGAATGATGTTGATCAGAAATGATTCCTTTAGCTGCCACATATATTGATCAGACTTTTGATGAGGTCACTTTTGTTCCTGGTATTGATTAAAGAAAAAGTGTTGATCAGTGATCCTCTTGTATACTCATTCTCTCTAGCATAATCAGAGATATATAAAATCAGAGTTTGGTGACTCTAGCATGAACAACACTTAAAAAATAGACTAAGTGAAGTATGAAATGTAGATCACAGTGACATACATTTGTGATGAGGCTCAGGTGTTCATCAAGATGCATACCCTCACCAAATTTCATGATTCCTGGTAAACAGCATTTACGTAGCGTGTAAAAAAATGCAGAGATAAATGCACAATGTAACCAAGAGCCTACAACTGATGTGCATGTTTTTACCAATTTAATTCCATCAGCCCTCTCCCTTAAGGTGCTATGAAATCCACTTAAAACCTGCCTACAAACTAGGAACAATAAATGGTTGACACTCAGTTAGGGTGTACATATGTATATGATTGTATCAGTGTAGATGCAAATGCCAATGCTGTTGGCAGTACAACTGCTTATCTTACCTTTACTTTGTACAGTTGAGCTTAAAATCTGCATGAAAATTGCTGGCTATCAACTAAGACTTTGACACAAACCTTCTTTTCAAGGCAGCTGAATTCCAATAAAACAATGAGAATTTAAAAAAAGTGTGAACAAGGATATGTTGCATTTTACATCGAAAAACAAAGCTCTGACAATTTTAATGGAAATAGGTGGTTATCAAACTCTTGCATAATCTTGTTTTGAGACACTATCAAACCAAATCTGGCTAAAATCCAAAATCCAATGTAAAATGTGGACTCACAGTGTTTTATCTACAAATAGCTTCATGTAAGTCATTTGACTCATCAAGGCAAAAAATAGTGAGTCAAAATCCAAACCTGTGAGTCTTATTCAAGACGATGATCAGTCTTAAGTAGTTTTTAAAAAAAGTATTATATCGTTTAAATACACAACACAAATATTAGTTATATAAAGTCACTAAAGCCAATAAGGCATGTTTTCTAAATATTTGTATACAAGAAAACATTACACTAGAATGTATTTATTTGATAAACAGACAGTACAGTAGTTAGTAGTGACTAGAATTTATTAATCTGACTAGCAGGCAGAAAAGAGCTTATCCCACACATCATGCCATGTTTTCACTGAGGAAGTCTTCTGAAATGTAACTCTGACTCAGTAAACTGTTCACAGTTTAACAAATCATTTCATGTTTTTAAGTTCATAGACTCTTCTCTCTTTTATTTTCTTCCATTTCTTCAAAGCTTCCTCAAAACTGAAGGTACTTCTATCTTCCACATCAATCTTAATAAGCATCAGGTTTCTTTGTTTCTCAATCCCAAGCCTGTTTCTAAAGGTGGTTAAGATCCTGTTCTGGACAGAGAATCCTCTTTCACATCCTGCAGTGTGCACACTGCAAGTGAGGGCAAGTTTGGCCAAGATACACAGATTAGGGAATTCACCCTTGTGATATTTGTTAATAAGGTACCAGAGTTTCCACATTTGGTCATGTGGATATTGTTCTGCCTTTACCACATGCTTGACCATGTGCCACTCATCTACAGTTTGATCTGGGTCAATCAAGGGCTCTGACACTTTCTGCTGATCTTCCCCATCCTCCTTCCAAGTAATGGTTTGGGCTGTACCATAAAAGTTGCAGAGTGTCTGAATTTCATCCTGACCATACTCCTCCAGTTGATTTTTATCTAAGAAAGACAGAGGCCTCATAGACAGGACACTGAAGGCTGTCAGTATATCATCATTGGGGAATCTGAAGTTTAAGTTAAAAAAAACAAGAGGTTACAAAGTTAAATAATGGTTATGGTAAGAAACAAACAATATACTCACTACTAAACATAAAGGTTTTAAATGAAACTCAAAATATCTGGTTCATTCATCCATCTGATGTTTCGAGTGTAAAGATAATAAAAGCTGTGATAAATAAATTATACTACTTGATAAAACCAAGCAAAAGAATTACCTTGATTTGATATTTGCAATCAAAGAATCAGCAAATTCATGTGCCATCTTCTGTATCTTGAAATTGCTTGCTGTGATGTGATGCTCCTTTTTGAAAGTGCCACCTTCTGAAAGATCTTCTGTGAGTTTTTTCAGGTGTGGTGTGTCCAGGGTCTTCAGCTTCTCCATGTCTTTAACACACAAGTCCAACTTGACCTATAAATTATAAGATAACAAATATTATACTTGTGTGCAAATGCTAAAATGCAGGACTCTAGAATTAAGTACTGAATGGTTGTGGACTGGTAAATATAATATGGATAACTAGTTGGCTTCTATAGCTAGACAGGAGTTATACTTTTGAAACTTCAGTTAAACACACATCTATCACCAGAACAATGCTTAAACTTCAAATGAGTCTACTGAAACTATATTGAGATTTAATTTTGGAATGTACCTTCACAAGAGCAACATCCACATTCTCAGTCTGGAAAAATTGTGAAAGGATAGTCACTGGTGCTATTGCATCCATCATCAGGTAGGTTATGGATATGAACGTATTAGTAGCAATCTGCGTAAAAAGAAAAACAAGTAACAGATATAAAAGTTGAACAGTCTTTCAAGTCATGCGTTTTGTAGAACCTTCAATGAATTTACATTTAAAAAGACCCTCATATTTATTTGTTTTGATGATTGTTTTGCACGAACATGTACATTCAGTTGTTATAATCATCACCTATTGTATTGTGGTTTGAATGATAAATATTCTTGTGTTAAGATGGAAATGAACGATTTGACTTACCTTTTTCTTTAATCCACATGCCTTGGGATCACTAAGAGGGCATTCTGCTAGATATGTCAGGAGACTGTCCAAAGTTTTAAAAACTGTGGTGAGGACCTTAAAATATGGCAGCCACCTTACGGAATGTATCTCTTTGACAGTCAGTATTGGATCCTCAACTATCTCCTGTACCTGATGTAGCCTTCCTGCTCTCTTTGCACTGCCCTAAAATTAAAAATTGTATTTACAATTTATGAATTGTTATTAAACTTTAAAATTACAATGGAATTATGAGGATTAATATATAATTATATTATTTAATATTCATTATTTCCAGTTTAACACAAGAATATTTATCATACATTAGTATGATTACAAACACCACTACAGTAGCCAATGATAAAAATAATTTGCATTCTGAATCATCAATAATAATCAAATAAATAAATTCAAGTTGACATAATTGAAATATAAACCCACCTTAAAATAATAAAACAGATCAGTCAGTATTTGTTGATGCTACTTCAGTTGAGGGATGCGTTCTGCTGCCTATGAAGTGCATAATGCTAATCTGTGAGCCACACAATGGACATTATACATATGAGGGTTTTTACGCATCATTATTGCCGCACAGCCTGAAAAATATTTTGTGCAGACTGGATTCAAATTCATTAATAATAATAATAATAATAATAATAATAAATTATATTTTTAGTTATAATAGTATAGTATTGATCCCTATAAAACTGAATTGTTTTATTTAATTTTGTAGAAATATATAAAATAAATTGAATCACATGATTAAAAATTTAATTATTGACAGCACCTTTGCATTTCTTATACTAATGAAAATAGGTTAAAATACAGATTGGAGTTCTACTTACCATTATTTTTCCCTGTCATCACTGATGCCCCATCAGATCCCAAACTCATGATCTTTTCTGGTCCAATTCCCCTCTTCTGGAATTCTTGTAGTATGGAATCTGCAATTCCCTTGCCAGAAGCATCTGAACATTCTATGTTTGTTAAAAATCTTGTTGATGGTTTCATGTCATCAGAAATAATCTGAGCGTATATGACAAGGCATTTATTGTTGGCTATGTCAGTGCTTTCATCTGCCAATGCTGTCACAAATGACGAATTTTGCAGACCACGTATAAGATTATCTGATAGGCTCTCTAGTAACTCTGAAAAGGTAGTAGCCGAGTCATACTGAACATCGGAATTCTTCAAAATGCCAATGGAATCAATTTCTTCGGCTGTTAAGTCTTGTATTAAATTAAGAAGAGATTTGTATTTTAAAAAAGGGATGTCTTCTACACTCAGCCAATGTACACACTTCAGTAGCACTTTCACTGCTATGTCTTGTTTGGAAGAATGTCTTTTTAAAACTGCATTCCAATCTGCCTGGTGTTGTGGACCTTGAATTAGCAGTTTGTGTTCTGGCAGTCCAGCATGCCTCGTCAATGTACTGTTCTGAAAGTTCTTGTTTTTTGCACATTTGGTCATAGAGTTTTTCTTTTAGCCTCTGCACATATATGGCAAAACATAAAGGCGTCTTCACTTTCACATTCTTCACTCAACTTAACTTCTTTTTGAAAACGTAGCCAGCTGTATGTTTTCAACCACTGTGGCACAAAATTATGTTTTATCTTACGAGTAACTGTTACCTCGTCTTCTGATGATGAAGGCTCTACTGGTTCGATAACATTACTGTTATCATCGGTCGGACGTAAACGCGATCTGAAAGATAATTTCGTTTGTTTCGGATCTATTTTAATTTTTTTTGCCTTAGACTCTATTTTCAGTCAAACGCTGACAGTATCTTGGAACAACACAAGGCATACTATTCAGCAAATGGAAATTGTTGCTAGTTGCTTGACAAGGGTGCGCATACAATAATAGCTTCTCGTGAGAATCACTTTAAAATCTCGTGTTTATTTTCTGCCTCTTTCTTAGGTGTGGTAATATACAGTCCTAACATTTGTTGCAACAAATGAATGATTGATCTGACCGTTACAGGTCACATAAGGTGAGCTCCAGGCTCCACACTCAGTTGTAGCCAGCTGTGTTTTCAACCACTGCTGCACAAAATTACGTTTTATCTTACGAGTAACCATTACCTTGTCTTTGGATGATGAAGGCTCCACTGGTTCGATAACATTACTGTTATCATCGGTCGGACTTAAACGCAATCCGAAAGATAATTTCGTTTGTTTCGGATCTATTTTAATTTTTTTTTTCAACGCCATTTTCAGTCGAACGCTGAAAGTATCTTGGAACAACGTGAATGGAAATTGTTGCTAGTTGCTTGACAAGGGTGCGCATAAAATAATAGTTTCTCGTGAGAATCACTTTAAAATTACGTGTCTATTTTCTGCCTCTTTCTTGGGTGTGGTAATATATGGTTCTAACATCTGTTGCAACAAATGATTGGACAGTTACAGGTCATATAAGGTCAGCTCCAGGCTCCACACTTGTTGTAACCCTATATGCCTTGTGATAACATTAGGGTAAGAAACTGATGTGCGCATGTTCCCCGTTTGGGAGAGTTGCAACCTAGCCATTAAAGTAAGTAGACCAAACCTTTGTTTTGTGTTAATCGGCAACACATAAAATTGGGGTGCGTCAATTTACGTACTGGCGACAATTTTTGTGTCAAATCAGAAAAGTCTGCGTATTTGACGCATGACGCATGGGTAGATAAAACATTGGACTCACAAAGAAATGTTGAAGCCCACCCAACCATACATCCTTCATCAAACCAAAGCCTAGCTACATGTCAGTGATGCTTAAACAACATCTTGAACTAAAGTATGACATGATCCAATGGACATGTATATAAAATAATGATCTTTCCAATAAAACAGTTACATTAAAAAAAGATGGCAATTTATTTACTTCATATGCTGTGTGTATTCAAGTAATGATGTAGTGACAATGAAACACATTAAAAATGGCAGTTTATTTCCTTCATATTCTGTGTATATTAAAGTAATGATGTAGTGACAAATGAACACATTTGCATAAAAAAAATCGCAATTTATTTCCTTTATTTACTGTGTGGCAATAACATGACATGAGGAATCTTCCGACTAAAGAAAATCTTAAAAAATCTGGCATTCATTTATGGGCCTTGTGGCAGCCATTATACAAGCTTCACCTTTGACTTACATATTATGCAACTGACTTGTGTACAACATGCACTTATCATAAGCAAGATAATGATTTGTATTCAGCTGCATCAAACTTCCATTTTTCTTCTAGTAATTTAAATTAGTGGGATATTTTGGGTACATTAGGAATTTTCACAGAAACAGGATGACAATGTTACCATAAATCAAACTGATACAGGTTTAATACTAGAAACTATCCAGACACTCAACCCTCAGTGTTGCAAACTTCTTATTAAGACAAACTAAGCACAATATAAGACAACAGTTGGCAAGCAACCAATGCATTTCATGTTGACAATGTCTTACAGCTAGGCTAGACAGGAAATCTGGGGATTGGTGAGAACTGTCAATTGTTTTTTATTTAAGTTAGTCTGTATTTTGCACTTTACAAATATGTCATTAAAGTAACAGAAAATTCTGATTATATCTTGTTAAAGTAACAGAAAATTCTGCATATATCTTGTTAAAGTAAAAGAAATTGTGCAGTCCATGAAAACCATGAGCAAAATGTGGATGAATATAAATTAGCAAAATGTTAGGACAGTTATTATTTTTTTAAAAGACTGCAAATCATTATACAGCATAATTTTTATAAATTTGGTACCTATAACATCCTTAATGAAAAGTACTGTGAACTGTTCCATGTTTAATAGTCCTCTGTGTAGATAACTGAAATTTTCTATGAAGATATTGTTTCTTCTGAGTGACCTTGATCTTTGACCTTTTTGACCCCCAAATTTGGACCCTTCTTTTTTTTGAGTACTGAACCCATGACTTTCATGATTGGACCACTTTTTATAC
Organism: Megalonaias nervosa; assembly: GCA_016617855.1. Classification (NCBI taxonomy): domain Eukaryota; kingdom Metazoa; phylum Mollusca; class Bivalvia; order Unionida; family Unionidae; genus Megalonaias; species Megalonaias nervosa. Next base: position 253,448 of record JAECUM010096146.1, on the reverse strand, counting down.
TCCAAGTCTCAAACTTATCCTACTTTTTGCAATGATTTACCTGTCCATATGCAGTTGAGACTGTTCTGCTTTAGATTTCAGGAAAAAAGCCTAAAATCCAGACATAAACTCTGGTTACAAAACTGGTAATTTTTGGCTAAAAATAAATCAGGTCTTAAAAATTACATCTTTCCCCTGTATTTTGTAATGCAAGTAAAAAGTCTGTATTATTTGGTATCAATATAGAACTAATACACATTTCTGCAATACCCCTCCCCACCCCCAATTTGGTGTATTGTAAATGATGTTGTTATTACTGAGCACAGAAGTAGGATACAACCTCATAACACCTAAACGTGGGCACATGGGGTTAATGAGTTAATAAAATATTCCCTGAAGATTAAACTCAGTGATATACACTGTTCATACAGAAGACAATTTGACTACTTAATGGTAGGTCTTCTTCAAGGAATGTTAAACATGGTGGACTATTGCCTGCACTTAGCTGAACAGCACTGAATTTTTCCCATCATATATTAACAATATAAAAATTACTTACTCTGGAAAACATATATTTAGTCAATAACATGGACTAAATAGGTCTGAATACATCATTAGCCAATTACTACACCTACCTAATGCAAATGTTAGTCTTACTGTATGTAGCCCTGTTAGATTACCTGTCTGTAAATTTACACTCTAAAAATCTAAGTTAAAATCCAAACGATATTGTCCATAAAACCTGTGGTTTTCTTTAACTGGCTTATCCAAAAGTTTTACACACAAATCAGATCCCTGTTTGTAACAGGTGAAAATTATACCTACAGGTGTGCTGAAAAAAATTTCCCTGTGCAATCATGGCAAAATGGCAGTGTAACAGCTGTGCCCTGCTAATAAAAAATCATTACATAACTACACATATCTAACTTGCACCAAATAATTATTTTTAAAAACAATTATTTATGTTTATGACATTCCAAAACCTAAAAATCTACTTAATGAAAGAAGGGGTTGGGTAGTGCTAGGAGGGGGATTTACAGATAGACCAAAAAATAATTACCTGCTGTTTTATAATTCACCTTTAATTACATACAAAATAATCAAACAAGTTTTTAAGCTAAAATATGTAGCATATTCTTCATTATGCTATAATGTATATATCAATTATTTTTAAAGAAAATGCATGTAGGGAAAATGACCTATGGGCAAAAACTGTATCATATGCTATCACTCCCTTCTGTTGTTTTCAATAAAATGAACTGCTATCATCAAATCAAGATTAATGCTGGCATAGAACTGTGGGAAACCCATGACTGCCTACTCAAGGAGCAACATTATGTGTATACCATGATTCCATGGAACACTGTGTATGTATAAACTCATTATTCCATGCTCAAGGTGCAACACTGTATATGTGCATACCCATGATTCCATGCTCTAAGTGCAACAGTTTATGTGTATACCCATGATTCCATGCTCCAGATGCAACACTGTGTATGTGTATACTCATCTATTTTTAACCTGAGGCATTGCCAAACTTCTTCATTAAAAAGTGATGTGAAGAAAATCTGATGAAAAATCATGCATTTCATGATGTATTTCCTATTTAAAATACAAGAAGCACCATTACAAGACTCAATTCATTTGTGAAATTGAAATAGATGAATGATCACTGCATATTAACAAAAGCAGTGTCATGATTTCTGATTTATTAATATAGGAAATGAACTTCATAAATATTTTTTATGGCCACCTGTTGCAGGAAATCATTAAATTTGTGTTCATGTTCAGTCATCAAGTCTCTCTGTTTTATACATTTACATCCTATCTATATCCATTCACAATCAGTTAATATGATGGTCTGACATGATTGTTTCCATGCTGTCAATCTTTTGCTAATCTGTGTCCACAAATCTTGAAGGCTTTCACTCACTATGATGACAAGTTACACTTAATATCCATCTTGAATTTTTCACATCTGGTCCATCTGCATCTGCAAGGATCGGAATTTCTGCATGAGCTTCCGCACATGCAGATCTGTGCTACTGATGGCTTGCAGTTCCACAAGGTATGCAGCAATAAAGTCCAGTGCAAGAGTATTAAAGTGACGCCTGCAAGGGATAGAGATGGTGATGAGAGAATTATATTCAAGAAGCTATCTGGACGCACATATAAAACGTTTCTGTTAAAAAAAATGGGGCTTTTTTCACAGAGATTTTGCTAGAATGACTAGGAATGGGTTTGGGCTCATCCTTGTCAAATTTGTGAATGAACAAAACTGTTACAATTGGGATTCAGCAAAATTTTTAAAGATTTTATTTTTGGATTATGGCACACTGCAGCCAATGAATATGATGGAAAAAAAAAATCAAGAGTCATCTAGAGCTGACATATCCCCCAACCCCTTGCTTACGTCAAGACTCCTATTAAATGTATTCCATGTGAAACATCTCCCCAATCCCCTGCTTATGTCAAGACTTCGTTAACTATTTAATAAAGGCATCAAAGGTGATCCATGATGGCTTCTGAGTCTTTGATGAAAATTGGCCCACTTTTGACATAGTGGGGGAAAAAAAACAGACTAAGCAAAAAAACAAAAAAACCCACATGAAATATATCAAATATCCATCAATGGATGACCTGTCATAAAATAACATCAAACTGAAATAATAAGGAAATCATCGAGTCATGAAGAGAAGCTTGACTGGTCCTTGGTCTCAATCAAATGATGGATAACAATTTTCATGGCACTTTAAAATATGGTCAAGGGGCCATTTAATAATGTCATAGCACAACTGAATACGGCCAAGGTGATGCAACAGGATAAAATGGCCTATAGAAAACATTGTCAAATATGTCACAACAATAATAATAATGTAAATGCATGACTGTGCATTTTCTATATACTGGGGAAGGAATAGATGCAGATATGTTCCATTTAGACTGGGATTTTTCAGTAATATGTGAGACAAAATCTGATTCTGTATTTGTTTCATTAACTGCTTAAAAAAAAGGACATAATAAAGGACAACCTGTCCTCAGAGATGACTTTCTGGAGTTCCCATAGGTGATTTGTTGAAGGCAATGGTCACACATAAATGGAGGGGGTTGCACCTTTCATTCAGTCTGAATCTGGTTTGAATTGAGGAAGCAGCTCCTTATCATGATTTGATTGGCTGTTAGATGTAAGACACCATTTGTCACAGTGGATGAATGGTGAAGCTTAACACCTAACTGATCACCTGTCAATGCTAATTGGTTGTAGAAGGTGATTAATTCAGCCTGAATGTCAGTACACTACAATACTGTACTATAGGTGTTTTCTTATTACACCTTGTTTGACACAGTTATTTACTAAGTTCCACCAGCTCAAAAAATCATACTTCATACATAGAATATGATACAAACCTCCTACTAGTGACTGAACAGTTTCAAACACTGAATTTGAGATACTGTGCACTGTATGAAAATGTCATTCAACAGTAACTGTATACATCACTTGCATAGTAGCCCTCTCATTACAGATGAGCAGGATGTTAATTCTGATGCCTGGCACTTTCTTCATAAAAATGAGATTCTGAGGAAAAAGTAGCTCAAGATGGAACATTAGTACACTTACCTCTCGTATGGTGGTATGATAGCTGGATATTCATGTAAGTGGCACAGAAGACTGTGAATTACATTCAGTAGATGAAGAGGTTGATGTACGCTCTGCCAGTAGGGATCCTAAAAAAAAAAAACCCAGCAATAATCAATGATAAATGAACACTTTTTAAAATTACAAGGGATTTTATAGGGAATTTGATGTAAAAAATTATTGTGACAAATTTAGATTTTATAGGGAAACAAAGTGTTTTCTTGTAAATGCAAACAACCTCTCTCCAACAGGAACAAATCTGGACTAAATAATATACAGATTGGCACAGAGAAAATACCAGTGTCACTCTAACCTGAATAGGTCACAGTGACCTAATTTTGATATGGCTGAGTTATTTTCCTTACGTTGCATCCATATACCAATTTTCATAAATGTAGATAAAATAGGGTCCAATAAATCTTGAATTAACAGATTGCTGAAAATACAAGAGTCATTCAAGCATGAAAATTAGGTTGGAACTCAATTTTAAAAAATAGTTTATTGTTCTGTTAGTAAAATACAGATGCCATAATAGTTAAATTTCTGCTCATTCTTGAGCAAACCTCTTGATTGTTAATTTGGAAATTTTAAATTCACTACCAACTTTGCAGCTTGCTTCTCCATAATGAACTGTATCTGTGCAAGAAAGCTTTTCATTTACAAAGTACTCCTTTCTCTTGCTTCCCTTACTATCCTGGATCACACTGTGAATTAGTAGGATAAACCGATGATTAAAGACAGATATTTTAATTATGTTAGCTACATAATAATATTTTTAAAAAGTGTTCAATTAAAATGTGTTGATTTGACACACTACCATGACTGCTAGCTCTTAAGCACATAGAATTTTCATGCTTCTTTAACCTTTTAAAATTCACTCCCTTTTTTTTATTTGATACAAGAGATGTAATTAACATGATAATGCAGATATATTTTTAACTGATTGTAACAATAAAACAAACACTTCCTCAAGCTGAAGATCTATTCACATCACTTAATCAGGTTCTAATAAGTGCTTGCAGACATAGCTGTGATAGTAGATTGACACTTTTCATGTTTGAATACAGAAGGGCATATTCATGTTGCATTTATGATGATTACACTGAGGCTGAATTAAAAGATATAAATAAAAGACAGTTTTACCATCAGTAAGCCACATTTTCATGGATTGAAATATCATGCTAACAGTTATTTTTTTAAAAGAAAATTTAACAAAGTATATGACTTCTTATTAAAAGTTGCAAATTTCATGACACTCATTCAAACGTCTGGGCAATAACAGCTGTTTTCAATGATACAGCAAGCGATATACTGAAGTTTCATTTGCCCGTTTTGATTGTGATTTTCTTCACATTCATCAAAAAGGAATAAATTCTTTTGGTATTTGCTAGATTAAAAAAAATGGGATCCATGCCTAACCCTGCATTACAAGTGGGTTTATGAGTTATCCTGGCACAAGTTACTGAGGAAGCAGAGTAAGAATTAAAAATGGAAACCAAGTGAGGGATTTTGCTTAGTGTGGGAATTTCAAAACTTTCACTCTTCATTATACTTAGGTGTCAGATCATGTGCACACATCATGGATAGTTTCTATAGTTAGGTGTCAGGTCATGTGCACACATCATGGATAGTTTTTATACTTAGGTGTCATGTCATGTGCACACATCATGGATACTTTTTATACTTAGGTGTCAGGTCATGTGCACACATCATGGATAGTTTTTATACTTAGGTGTCCGGTCATGTGCACACATCATGGATAGTTTTTATACTTAGGTGTCGGGTCATGTGCACACATCATGGATAGTATTTATACTTAGGTGTCTGGTCATGTGCACACATCATGGATAGTTTTTATACTTAGGTGTCCGGTCATGTGCACACATCATGGATAGTTTTTCAGTGCATTTTACAGTTCTACTTTCAGATAAAATTTTAGATTACTTGTTTTTATCACCCATTTAGATTTAAGTAGCATTTCAAACTTGTTTACACATGTCTCATATGCTTACATGTCTACATGATAAACATGAAACAATATCGCTTACACGTATAAAAGCAACTGACTAGTGTCCATGGAACAGAGGTTTTGTACATGTTAACATAACTGACATAAAACAAGATAATTTACACATGTAATTGTGACAGCCTCGTGTTCATGGAACATTGATTTTATACACATTTACATAATAAACATGAAATATCATTTACACAGGTAAAGGTGACAGCCTAGTGTTCATGGAACATTGATTTTGTACATGTTTACAGGATAAACATGAAGTGATATCATTTACACATGTAAAGTGGCTGCCTTGTGTCCATAGAACTGAGATGTTCCACTAAAGCGCCAGAACATTAACTAAATGCAAATTTGAACCAAGATGTGATGGATGAATCATCATAAGTAACATTATATACGCCCATCAATGTCAGGGTATTAATGTAAATCAACTCTTTTTTAAAAAGGAAACATTCAAATATTCAACAGGCATAAACTTGATTCAAATATGCCTATTTCAATAGACTAGGTAAGATTCAAACATCATAAAAGAATAAACTTGACTGAACTTTGCCTAACTCAATAGGCTAGGTACGATCCAAATATTCTACAGGCATAAACTTAGTTCAAATTTGCCTATTTCAATAGACAAGTCAGCAAAAACTCCAACATGAATACCTGCATTGATGCTGAATTTTTAAAATAAGAATCTATGTCTGGAAAAGAATACATCTACAATAGTAAGAACTGCAAACAAGTTCACAACTTTAAAGGGGAGAGCTATTTTGTTTTTTCACAAATGTAGAGGTGGAGGGGTAGGGGTGGATATGATTATAAAGATTCTGCCACTACTTGCCAGATTGAGTCATGCTGATTGTTTGAGTCAATGAATAACTCAGCAAGTGAAACCCAACTGTTAATGAATTAACTTTGCTGTCTCTACAGACAAATCAATTTTGATAAAATAAAAAAATTATATGTCAATCTATGCATTTAAATGCCAAGGATACATGTACATCTGTCAACCTATCAAATGAGGGATAGAAGATAGGAGAATATTAGATATTAGTGTATTAATATATTTTACCCTTGATTTAAGCATCCTGTCATATATTTCCAATATTTTCAGGGCTGGGACACCAATGTCCAGCATCAACAAATACACCCACTTTGTATCCAATTTGTCTTGACAACTCTTCTGCTCCAAGTACCTGATCAGGAATGCTATAAGAAAAAATAGGAGTCTGGAAAGGGAATGGCCATATGAGATAGAACTTAGAAAAAATAGGAGTCTGGAAAGGGAATGGCCATATGAGAAATGGAACTTAGTGAAATGCCTTCAGATCCTTCAAAGAATAAATTAATATTTGGGGGGATAAAATGACTGATTATTTACTGTACTAAAGTCAAAAATAAGTATTTAAAATTTTAAGCATTCATAGTATGTAATCATACATAGCATGGTTCAATAACTACTTTAATTTTATAATCAGTTTACTACAATAAGTCATCACAACAAAGACAATAGTTAAGTGTTAAAGATAGATATTCATCTAAAGCTAACCTGAGAGAATAAAATTTCTCTAAAATATTGTAAAAAATACGATTAAAATATTACATTACTATCTTTCCTTACCTACTGGGAAATACTTTTCAGTTTTAACGTAGAGTTTTCCTACTGCAGCTAATTTGTTGCTAATACTGGTAACACGATTCTGCCCAATATTTCCTTTCGTAGCACTCATTTCTGAAAAATAATTTTTAATAAATAACATGTAACATAAAGCACTTTAAACATACTAAAAATGAGACACAAATAAATGTAGAATCTACCTCTGAAAGTTAAATAGGACTGTTACACAAGATGTTGAAACAAGATTCTTCATTTGAGGACAGAAATTTCACACATGATAACTGTGAGTAAATTAATCTTTACAAGGCAAAATTAGCAGCAAGAAATGGATTCAAAGTAACAGAATTTACAATCCCAAACTACTAAATAAATTTCTAAAATCAAAATTTTAGAGACACAGAAAAGAGAATGACGTTTCTCTCAAAACATATCAGAAGGGAAGAATATAGTTGAGTGTCTGTTCATATAAAAGATTACATTTCAACATTCAAATCCGTATGGTACGTATGCATACACACGGTTTAATGGCACATAATCCCAATCCTGGCTACACAAAAGTCAAGTAAGTTTACATATTAAAAGTCTCCATCTGCCTCTGCAAACGGTAATTATCATGCAGAGAAATTTCAGGCTAAAATAACCTTGGCAACAAAATATTAGCCCATTTCTAATGAAAGCATCTGAATATGTGAGATAAAAACTTGTACAGGTGTGGGAAATGCATTAAAATACAACAAATAATTAAATGTTTTACAGAAAATGAAACAAAATGAAGCAGAAGAAATATATCAAAAGATGGAATCAGCTTCGATTTACATGTACAAAATGATTCAGAAAATAAGCAATCAAAAACTGATCTTCTGGATAGCACATGCATGAAGACCTGATGAAACTATCTTCTGGATAGCTCACTCATTCAGGGCCAGATGGAACTATCTTCTGGATAGCTCACATTGAAGGCCTGAAGGAACTATCTTCAGAATAGATCACACATTGAAGGCCTGATGGAACTATCTTCTGGATAGCTCACACTTGAAGGCCTGATGAAACTATTTTCAGGATAGTTCACACAATGAAGGCCTGATGGAACTATCTTCTGGATAACTCTTACAATGAAGTCATGATGGAACTATCTTCTGGATAGCACACTCATGAAGGCCTGATGGAACTATCTTCTGGATAGCACACACATGAAAGCCTGATGGAACTTTCTGGATAGCTCACACAATGAAGTCCTGGTAAAACTATCTTCAGGACAGCATACACATTGAAGGCCTGATGAAACGCTCTGGATAACTCGCACAATGAAGGCCTGATGAAACTATCTTCAGAATAGCACATGCATTGAAGGCCTGATGAAACTATAATCAGGACAGCTCACACACTGAAGGCCTGATGGAACTAACAAGTGCTGGGGATACTGGTGATTCTTCTTAATTTGAAAACAATGCAAATGAAGATACTAAGAGCAAAGAGTGAAGATTTATAGATTTTGAAAGCAATAAAGAAAATATAATGCTCTAGATAGGTTCACTTGCATTACAAAATGCAGAGGTAAAAAACATTTTTTTGAGACCTGATTTTCTTTACACCTAAAAAGTTCGTCTATTGTCGGAATCAGATTTTGTGTCTGGATTTTAAGACTTTTTGGCCTGTGATCTAAGGCAGTAGGCTGGTCTGAACTGCACACAAAAGTAGGATAAGTTGGGGATTTGGAGTAATAAGTGGCCAGGAGACGAAAATGATGGGTCCAATAAGCAAAAAACTCCCCAAAAACAACAACCAAAAAAAAGAACTTTTACCTTTCTGCACATGCATGAGCCAAATAGCCAATAAAAACGACATTTCTAGCACAAACAGGCATCAGTCTATGAGAAAAACTCTTGGAAACACATGTATTTGGATGTATTCAGAATTAACCTCCAAAATGCATTTCCTACCCCCATTTCAGGCAAAAATGACAAAAATCTCCAGGGCCAAATGAGTTAATGTTAAACTAGATATAGTATTTAATGTTAAACTAGATTTAGTAACACCATCCCATGCTGAACCAACCCCTCCTACTGCCAATATTGTAAGAGTAAAGGTCAATATGATGCTGTACTAAGAAAAAAAAAAGTATACAAGAAAAACAAAGGCAACAGCTGTCCAATCACACATGGAATGCAAGATGGAGAACTCAAAATGACAACTGATACTAATTCAATTGCTCCTGTAATAGATGAAGTTTAGAATAGACCGTACATGTAATTCATCATGAAAAGACACATCTTACACAAGGGTACCAAGAACTGATTAACAGGATGAAATGTGCACATAATAAGTTTAACAACCAACGGATGATTCACCTTTAAATTTTACACCAAATCATGATGCTAATTGTCAAAGTCCAAGTGAAGATTACAAGAAGAAAGATAGAAACTCATGATGAGTGAAAGGCAAATATTTATAAACAAAGGAGTTTAAAAGGTGAAGTTTATGTTAATATGCATGGAAAATGAATTTCAACATAAACAGTAAAACCTGTAGTCTGCTTACACTGTAGATTCAAGTGTTCTGCTTACACTGTAGATTCAAGTGTTTTGGAATGATAGTTTCCATCCTTGAAAAGATGCAGGTGTATGAACACTGACTAGTATTTTGATAGCTCTGTGTGAGAACTCAAATCTGTACTATGTTCCTTAGTACTACTCCTTTTTCACAGGACAAAGTGAACCTACAATTAATTATACAGTAAAGACAGGATCCATCTGAGCGAAAATGGAATGGCCCAATTATGTTGCAACAAGAACAAATATTCCAGGATCTTGAAGAAAGTGATGACTACTGCCAGTACAGTATTATGACTGGTCACATGTGTCATCATGGAAAGCCTATCTGTACCATGCCCGTGGAAGTCTTAGGGAAAATAAAAATCTTTTAGGTGAGTGGCAAGGAGGAGAATGCCACTTCTAGTGTGTGTATAGTACACAAAAACAGTAAACTGAGCTTAAATGAAATTATGTATGACATAATCTCTAATGTAAATAAATATTTTGTACTGTCAAAACTGTGAAGCTTGGAATAACTTGAAATGTGTATGTGTTTGTTGCTCGTCCTTTGAGTTTGAAGATGACTATGACATTACTAACTGGTTTGGTTTCTGTGAGTGTATGAATGACTGATGAAGCAAAGTTTTCATTAACTGTCTGTGGCACACTTGACAAAGAATGCCACTTGGGTTTGCTTGATCAATATTGGTCATGCTGCAGTTTTTGAGATTTCCACTGCATGTACTTCTCTACACACCTCTGCAATTCTCTTCTGTTCAAAGTCCACATCTCCTGCATGGATGAGACCCCGCCAGTTGGTGTGATCCTGTATGCGATCTTCCCAAGACTCAGGGTCAAATGTTCATGTTTCTGGGATGACCTGACAGAATCTTTGAAGCTTTTCTTCTGACCACCCTGAGATCTCTTTCCCTGCTTCAGCTCACTGTAGAATATCTTAGGTAGTCACTCATCTGACATCCTAGTGATGTGACCTGCCCATCTCAATTGTGATTTCGTCAACAGAGTGTGCCTGATCATATATATGGGACCTTGTCTTGCCATCTTATCCTCATCAGTTTCCTCAGGCATGTGAAAAGGATTAATTTTCTTGGCATGTCATCTGTACATTGTCCAGGTTTTGCAAGCATTTTCAGGACAATGGCTTTGTAGATCCTAAATTTTATTTGTAGACTGATCCCTCTGTGCTCCCACACATTTGCACAGTCTGCCAAAGGCCACAATTGAGATCAGGCTACTGCTAAAATAGCAGAGATCTACACATATTCTTGGTCTGTGTGAAACATTTTAAACAGTAACAATAATGATAGACGACCTAATATTAAAGGAAATCAGTCTGAAAGAAATGAGAGGGATGATAAACAAGGAGTGGGGATTCATATCTATATTGCAGATGCCATTAGATACAAAAGAAGAAACGATCTTCAAACTATAATACTGAAAGTATATGGACAGAAGTTAACTTGATACAGACAGAGAAAGCCTATTCTGATATGCTCTGCCTATAGGCCCCCAAATTCTATAGTAGAGTGGACTGAAATATTTTAAAATCAAGTACAAAATGCTGTTGCTGTACATGGTTATGAAACAATAATGATGGTGACTTCCTAAGCAGAAACCTCCATATAAGTGGTTGGACTGTTTCCAAACTTATAAATTTACTCAGACCATAGACAGCCCAACTAGAATCATGAAGGACAGTTAACAATTAATTGACATTATATACACAAAAAAACTAGAAACTATACATGAAATTTATGTACCTGTGTTTGCAATAAGTGACCACCATCCTGTATGTATCAATAGACATGTGCCTAAAATTACTATAAATCAACATCATGAAATGAAATAGAGATTTTCTCATTTTCCATGAAGAAAATTTCCAAAATGATCTTATTTTATGCCTTTTAATAATACTGTAAATATTCCTGACATCAATTCTGCCTCAGATGCACATTACAAACTTCTTGTAAATGTATCAGACAATCATGCTCTTTGTAAACGTCACAAGTTAAACATGAACTTCAAAGTAAATAGATGACGAAAGAGATAAAAGAAGCAAAATAGAAGCAAGAATTAAAGGAAAGAAGTTTCACAGACTCAAGGAATGAAAGAACTTTCAGCAATGGCCATACATAACAAGCAACCTAATACATACAACAAAGAACAACTATTAAATAAAAGTTGCTGGGAGTGATACCAGTACAAGAACATTATGGCAATATCTAAAAGAATTTGGTACTTAGCTGAAAAATCATTTCCAGCCCAAGTAGTCTATAACGAAGATTCATCTTCAACAACTATTTTATGAACATAACAAATAATTATGCCAGAGAGAACACAGAGACCACTGATCACAAAAAGCTTCTCAATTATGTAAATGCTAGGTTCCATCTAATCTTCTATTGAATTTTTATAGTTAATGAATATTATTTATACTGAACCCTTATGATGCTAAATATTAAAAAATCCACTCAGCAATCTATAGCTTACCTCATTAATACGAATATCCACTCTGGTTTTTTCCCAGATACATTGAAATAAGCAAAAGTAATCCTAATACAGAAAAAAGGCTCCAAGTAGGACCCAGGAAACTACAGACCTATTTTTATGTTCCCTACACTATCAAAAATCTATGATAAAATGATTGCTAAGCTAGTTTATGAACATTCACTCTTTCACAAAGAACAATCATGGTTTTCACAAGGGTCATTGATGCCAAACTGCATTAACAAAATTCAAAGAATGTTGGCTGCAGAAACTCAATAAGAGGAACTCAATATGTGGATTATTTCTAGACTTCAAGATGGCTTTTGATTTAGTTGATCATAATGTTTATTATCTAAGTTAAATGCTATAAATCTAATACTAGTGACTATAACTGGTTCCCATCCTAGTTATTTAACAGGGATGTAAAAAAATTGCTATTGGAAATGTTAAATAGAGTTTAATGAAAATTAATCACAGTGTTCTCTATGTATCTATTTTAAACTGACTGCAATTTCTTATTTTCATAAATGACCATCCACTATGAATAGATCACACAAACACCGACTTATTTGCAGATGATGCTACTATAACAGTTTCACGTAGAAATGTAATTACCGTAGAAGCTCAGCTAGACTCTGATATAAGAAATATAGAGATGCAGTCAAAAGAAAATAAAGGGTTATAAATGAAACAAAACGAAATGTATGGTAATAACCTTTTGAAATTTCCAAAACCCAATACTTAACAATTTTAAATGTAGTTTTAAATATTCTGAAACAAAGATATGATATGGGATTCACTGCCCATGTCAGTAAGGTCAGTCATGTCTGCTTAAAATTTTAAAGCAAAATATCTCAAATATTTAAAGCTCAATTCTAACTGATTTCTACATCATTATATTTTTGTAAAATTTCTGTTTCTATTTCAACTGTTTTGTCTTTGCACCTGCTAATCTGTATTTTTTTATTTCAATATGACCAATATATTCAGAATAATGTAAAGTCAAATCACTTGACTGTCCTTTCATTACATGTTGTGACTTTACTGTTTTCTAAATGTGCTCTTAGCAAGGTACATGCATGTGGACTTTTAGAACGTAGCTGAGGGCTTCAAGCAAGATTAGATACATCTGTATTCTAATTGAGGTACCCATGTTAAATAAAGAATTATTATTATTGTTATTGTTATTATCAAGCCAGTGAAATATAGGTCACAGTGACATTCATTTGTTCTACAGGCTTGGTTCTAATAAAGATGTATTCAGTAATCTAATTTAATGATTAAAGCATGAAGTTAAGCAAAATACTTACTCAAAAATGTACAAATAATGTACATGTATGTACAAAGCTAACCCCTTAACCCCTCCACTTTGGATGGGTGCCATGACACCCACTCCAAATTGTTGCAAGGATGACAAAAATTATTGTGATGTAATGGAGTTGTACATATTTATATGTGGACACTGATGCTTACGCCAATGTAGTGGATAGTATAATACTACTCTGAACTGCATGCAAAGAAAAAAAGGATAAAATACTTCAAATACACGATTATTAAAAAAAAAATAAACTGTACTCTTTTAATAAGCTTTGGGCCTTCTCAGAGTGAATATCATCACAGGACAAGCTTGCACCTTCTGAAATTAAAATTTACTGACAGTAGGATCATGAAAAAGTACAACTAAAACCGGTGAACTTCATAACTGACTTAAAAATGGGTACTCCCACAAAGACAATTCATATAAGTAATTTGATTGCCTCAATAAATCTCATTCTACATATTAAGTTAATCCTTCAAAATGTTCATGACAATGATACTACACAAATTACTAATTACAGAACAAGCACTGACCTTTATCAATGATATTTTGCCAGAGATTTTCCACGAGGGCACTGTCATAAACTCCAGCACAGTGAACAATTGCTAGCTGACATTCCGACAAGTCAAACCGCACTGCAAAATCCTCATATAGCTGAAGAAAAAAAAAACGAAAAAAAACAATAGTACAGCAAAAATGACACAGTCATCTTATGACCTTTCCCATACTACTGACCCTGACCTCTAAGTTAAAAATATGAGTGTTTGAGTGCAAGATGTGAGCCTCGTTAAAATTTCATCACAATATCTGTAGGGTTTTAAAAAAGTCACAGTCTGGATAAGGAAAGAGGCTACCGATGTCTGTTATTACTTGTTATGAGCTTTAACTTTTTAAGACCTTGACTGGGACAGGGATCCTTAATTTTTTCAAGTGTAACCAGATATTTTGCCATACTTCATACAACCTACAGCTTGAAATATATATTCATTAAAAAAATTCAACACCTCCATTGGTATCATTGGGTGGTGGCCGCAAACCACAAGTTTAATGCTTTGATGTATTTCCCTATCAACAATCATTATGTTGCCACATATGCACTATGGTAAATCCACACCCTTAAAGTTCACCAGTTTGGTGAAAGCATTCTCTTTGCTTTGAAGATTTCCTTTCTTCTTCCTGACTGCCAGCATCGAAGTCTTTCATATCAACAAGAAGATTTACTCTCATAAATTTATCAAGAGTGTCAACACTAAGCCTGCACAGCAGCTTGCATTCTGGCACAAAAATCTATGCTCTTACTCCATAACTGACACAGAAAGTACCTGTTAAATTGATGGAATCACACTTGTGACCATTTTTGGCCACAGTGAGTAGTGCTCTCCAAGCTGAATATATCCATCACAATTCATGCCTCTACATGCCTGTGTCAGATAAACTGACCTAATTGCAAATAATAACAATTAACATAAACACTGGGTTATGAAAAGTAGGTCACAATGATTTACTTTTATCAACAGAAAGTAGTACTAAGATGAATTATACCTGTTAAGTTTCGTAACTCTTGCCAGAACATGAAAAGTAGGTCACTTCAACTGATTTATGCCTATGGTGAATAGTATCTTCCTAGATGAATACATGCATTAAATTTCATGACTGTACATAGAACAGTGTCTGAGAAACTAAACTAAATGCAAAAACCTAATGAAGATGCCTATAACAACAACAACTGGAAAGTGAACCCAATTTCTTGCCTATGACAAACAAATGACATACCATACTGATATCCATCAGGTCAAAGTCTAGCCTGGAGAGGGCCTCCTGTATGTCATGCCTGTGTACACTCTCCTTAGACAGTGTCCTCTGTACCTGCATCTGTAGCCGAGCCACCTGGAAAAAAAAATTCAAGCCAACTGATTTAAAATGAGAAGCTGTCCATTTAAACTAGAATAATAATAATTACTATTATCTTCTGATATGGTCAAAACTGAGAAAGTTCACTTTCTTTTAGTAACACTGATAAGTCTGGAAAATTTGATTTTCACTTGAAAATGAGCAAGTTTTGTAATCATCATAATAAGATAATTATATGATGATATTTTTATCCTACGCCACAAGTTTCAACAAAATAACTATAATGAAATACTTCTACTTAAGGTTTTAAAATACCTATACTCCAGTGCACAAAATGCCTCTACTACACAAACATGAAACTGAAAATGCATTATTTGTTGAAAATATCACTTTGAAACCAACAAAAAGAGCGACACAAACATTAAGAAGTCCCTTTCAAATGTTTGCTACTGACAACTGCCCTTGATAAGTGGTCATACTAAATTTGCTGGAACATTCAGATACACCATATTAACCTACAAAATTTCCACCTGTCTTTGTCTATCCATACATCCAGTATTTTTCTGGAGGTACTGTCTTTGTGAGGCACTGAAATTTCCTTTCAATACTTTATGTTTGGGTAATCCATTTGTAGAATCAAAGCTATTTTTATTCTCAATACAGGCATGCATGTTGTTCTGAACCTGAATAATGTTTCGACACTAATGATTGCAAAGTAGCTGTAAGAATTGAAGGGCCCAAGTTAATACAAAACTCCTTAATCTGATCATACAGCTTTTTTTAATGAACAATTCTAGGAGATTTTTTCAAGCTAGAGCTTCGAAAGTGGATAATAATTCTTTATTAAAACAATATTCAGTCCAGGTATGTTTTAAAAAGAAAACTTGCAAATTCAATAGAACATCCTGAAAACAACAATCTATAATTTTACTATGAGGGTTAAAATCCCATTTCTAACAAGTTTACTCATACTTTGCCAACAATCTTGTGTAAATATGTTAACCTTACTAATTCTAAACCAGCTGAAATAAATTTCAAACCAATTTCTTCTAATAAAATGCAGTGAACCCCTCTAAAACACGTTTCGTTGTATCATGAATTTGGATATAGCACACTTGTGGCATGGCTCCCAAAATTTTTTAATAATTTCACCAATGTCTTTAAGAACTGCAAAGTTTTGTGCCAAAATAAATAAGATTTTGAGAGAACAATCTAGCTAGAGATGTTGTATTTTTGAAAAACATAAGTGTTTTATCACATCTTTCTGGATATGAATAAAGATGCTAAACATTGTAATTTGTGAATGCTCATTTCAGTTGTGTCAATAGTCAATTACTGCACTATGAGCTAAGTTTATTTTTGAAAGACATCAGCTCTGTATAAAGCTGGTAAGTACAAATATTATTGAGCAATAAAGATTTTAAGACTTCTTTGTCCTCAATGAATTCTATTACTGCTTAAATAAATGCCATTCAACACAATTAAGCATCAAACAATGCAGTGCTTGAAAAAAGATTCTAATGCAAATTTATAAATCAATTAATTTCAATAACTGCTAATCAACAAATTCAATCTCTCAGCTAAAGGTTGTTCAAATCATGGGGCAATGATATATTAGAATATTTTAGAAAATTAAAAACAATGAAAACCAGCAATATGCACCCATGGCTTAGTGGTCTTGTCAATTGTTATGCAATCAACTGACCAATGAATAATATTGTCCATTCCCTAAAAAAAATGACTGCACTGTTCATCAACAACCATTCTTGCTGTAGTCATTGAAGCATACAGATGTCAAAGTGTTAATTAGTGGGTATTTACAACAGATAACGGTACATGGAAACAAGAAACTTGAAGCCCTGGACTAAGTTTGATGTTAAACAAGTGCAACTCGGTAGCAGGAAGCAGCTGAAAATTAATCAGCTTTTTTTAAAAACAATAAAATAAATTACTGTTATATATTTAATCTGCATCTCAGCATGCTTCTAGTTCAAAAACAGGGCTTTGCTCTCAATTATTTTATTTCTGATTTGTAGCAGATAAAATTCTAGCAGTATGAAATTTCTAGAGATACTTCTTAATAACCCTGGAGATTTGTACATACAGACTTATAGAACCATACATATGCTTCATATTTCCTATGTAATTTTTCCAATTTTGTGTGTGTGCACTGAATTCATACACATGATGACAAAATGACAAATATCATACTTCTCTGTGCATATTTACAATGGAATTATTATGGATTTACTCTGTGCATATTTACAATGGAATTATTATGGATTTACTCTGTGCATATTTACAATGGAATTATTATGGATTTACTCTGTGCATATTTACAATGGAATTATTATGGATTTACTCAGTGTATATTTACAATGGAATTATTATGGATTTACTCTGTGCATATTCACAATGGAATTATCATGGATTTACTCTTATGGATGCAATGAGATTGGTTTGTGAGTACACGTGTTGTTACTTTTACTATAATGATGCTACTAACATCTACGTACCAATGCATGGGTCTCTGAATCAAGTAAAATACTATATATGCCTGTTTTCACTATTTCTTGTTTAATATGAATTGATTTAAGATGTTAACTGTTAGAGTGTAGCATGTAGTTTTGCACCCATTCCTATTACCCCACCATTTTGTATATGCATGCATCATTTCCTTCGTTTAACTGACTTGTTTGCTAATAGCACTGTATGGTACATAGGACAATTCTGCTCTGTGTTCCCTGACCATCATGCTTTGTGGGGTTTCACTGTATGCTTCTTCAATAATACTTACCGAATGATAATACCTTAAGAGAACTACTCCTACCTCGCAAATCCAGCCATCCAGGCTAAAACTTTTTAGCTAAAATGCTACAGGTTACCTTACCACCTAGGTGGTTATTGTTATTGTTATTATGGGTTTAATGCCAATTTTCAGTTAATGATAGGCTATACATGGTGGCTAGTATATTTTTGTGGAGGAAGAATGCAGGACAAACCCCAAAAGAACCATCGACCCATGTGAAACTACTGGCAAGCTTTCTCACATACCCACAATGAATGAGCCTGAGACTCAAACCCATGCAGACCGAGGTGAGATGTTAGAGATCTGTCTAGGCAAGTGCCTTAGACCACTCGGCATCCTAGGGTCCCACCTAAGAGTGATCTCCCCATTATAGAGAGATAGAGGCCAAATCCCATGAATAATTCAGTTACTGCTGGAGTGGAAGGTATGCTCTATATATGGATATAACTGCTTCGAGGCTGGGAGAGTGAATGTGTATTATGATCAGTTAAGTATTATTCATGAAATATATTTTACTTGGAAAAATTTTAAGAGGTGGAGGGAGATACATCCCCTTAGCAATTACAGTGCTTGCACTGGGTCCTGTACATGACCATGAGATTAAGTATCCAGAATCTACAGGAATTTCATTACAAAGTATGATTCCCCATGAACGGGAGCCTGTTCTTGGCAATGAAAACAGGGGCCATCATGAGTGATACTGACCCATCATCTTGGAACTGTATGTAATTCTGGTCTACTGAAAGAGCATTATTTTGCTGATTCTGTGCTTTTTCACTAATGCAGTGAGAAAGCAGCTCTTATATGATAGGTGAACCAATGAGGCTCTTGAGAGTGATTCAAATGGTGTCTTGTTCAGCCAGGTTACCATCCACGACAAATTCCACACTGTGCAAAAAGCGAACTTACTGGGATGAGTATAATCAAAACTGGACAGAACACTGGATAGGTATATATCCTCTCTTCCATGATGATGCAGGATGTTAGTTATCGAGGAATGGTAGACTTTGTATAATCAAAACTGGACAGAACACTGGATAGGTCTATGTGTTGATTGATATTGTTACATGTAGGCTCGTACAAATGTAACAAAAGAAAAGAGTGAAGCCAACAAGCTTTGTAAATTTAAACAAAATAATTTATTTCCCTAAAAAACAATGTAAAAATAGGAAATAGGTCTTACGGTTTGTGAATATAATCCAAAAATTTAATCCTAGGATTGAAATATATAAGTCCTATCACTAAACAGTTCTAACTGAATCCAGGTTCGAATCTCGATGACATTCCAATATGGAAGCAATGACATCAGATAAGGTTACTGTACTGATGGCAACAGATCCTCAAATGAATCAAAGTTTATAATGTTTCTGTTTAGAATTCCAGAATAAATTTCCACTGAATGTCTTTCTCCCAGAACTTTTATAAATATGAAGCACTTGTGTAGTTTTCCAGAGAATGAATTATTAAATTCCAAAAAATAAACGAACTTCAGAACAAGCTGGCAACAACAATAAAAACCTCTTGAGCCCTCAAGGTTTAAAATACGACTGATCAATCTACTAGCAAAATGGCTTCTTTTAAGCCTTGATTTTAGATCACATGGTGGTTCACGTGACAGGGCAACATGATCACTAATTTCAACAGCGCAATTACAAAAATGTCATTTAGCATGTAGCTAGAATAGCCCTATCTAAGAATCAGATTCTCAAGCAGGAAATGAATTTAAAAATAAAACTGTTTACAACAGAGCTAACACATAGGCTGAAGATGACCTTGGTAATAGCCAATCGTTTTCACTCGATATTTACAAAAACTATGAACCAAGGTGAGCCAAAAATAGTGCTTAAGTCATACCTTTGCATCAAAACAAAAGACTGAATTTACGGGGAAAAATATCAAATCCAGTAAAAATAATCATTACAATAAAATATAATGAAACAAAAGTAAAATGAAAAAAATTTGAAAGTAACACACAAGCAATTTAATTACATATTCGTAACAATATCCTCTCTTCCATGATGATGCAGGATGTTAGTTATTGTGGAAAGGTAGACTTTGTATAATCAAAACTGGACAGAACACTGGATAGGTCAATGTGTTGATTGATATCCTCTTTTATGATGATACAGGGTGTTAGTTATCATGGCAAGGTAGCCTTTGTGATTGGTGTTAACCGTTTCTCGTCAAAAAGCCATAGTAGGAAATTAATTACTTGAGGTATTGATGCCTGCAGTGGTATAATGTCTTCTTGGACATACCATTGTGTGAAGATTTCCATTTGCCTTCATACACTTTTACAGTGGACAGCCATCTTGCTTGAGCAATTTCTCCACCACTGGATGTGAGAACTGTTTGTTCCTGAGGGCTTGCTTATTATGACCCAAACATTCAGGTTCAGCAACTATGGGCTGAATGAAACACCTGCCATCATAGCTGCTTGAGCAGATGGGGAATATCTCAATTTTCCTGGAGATAACTGTTGCAAGATGGATGACGTAAATCTACAATTATTCCCATCTGAGTGGAGTAATCAGGATGAAGCAACCCTGACTCTCTTGCTTTCTGTATCACCTTTGGAATCAGAAGTATTGGAGGGTGGGCATATGCATACAGGCTGTTCCACTCTATAGAAAGAGCATAGACTGCCAAGGCCTTCTGACCCAGGACTGATGAGACAAAGATTGGAAGTTTTGCATTCTACCTTGTCATGAATAGGTTCACCATTGGTTGATTCCATCAGGCACACATCTGAGTAAGATCAAGGGACGAAGAGACCATTCTGTTTGTATTAGCTGATTCTTCCAGGGCAATGATCCATTAATACATTTAGTTGACCTGGAATATAATGAACTTGGATGTGGATTTGTCATTGAAGATCCCACTTCAGAAAAAATCCAAGCAAGAATCAAAGGTCTGGGGACCTGGTTCCACCTTGCCATTAACACAGAGGAATTGTAAGACAGAATTATATCTCCCTTCCCATGCAGATCCTCCTGCAACCAATAAAAAGCTCTTGAAATGACTTTCATCCCAAGAATGTTGATATGTAAATGACAATCCTAAGGGGGCCACACTTTACTGGCTTCCCAGAATGATGGAAGGATGTGTGCCACCCAGCTCTCTGAGCTCACATCCATACAGATTGTGATTTCTGGAGATTGTACTGAAGAGATATACCAAATGTGGGCCAAATGAGGTTGCTCCTTGTTCCGAGATGGAACCTCATATTTGTGCAGACCAAATTTGGTTCAATGGGCCAAGTCTTGGCCTCCATTTGAACATAATGGGTGCATAAATAAGCGACCTATGACTAAGAGGTCCACTGCCACACTCAGCAACCCCTCTAGACAAAGGAATTCTCGGGTGGATAAATCATCCCATATAAGCAAGAAAGCCATCATTGTGCTGATTTTCAATGGTCATTCCTGAGAGAGAGACAATCTCTTTACCCTAGTGTTGAACTCCATACTCTGATGAACAAAATGTTGCGATCATACAAGGTTTGACTTGTCCTTGTTGACAAGGAAACCATTGTTGGGAAGGAGAGTTACAAGGAATATCATGACTTGATCAAAGATATGACTCACCCTGATATTTTACTAGACTGTAGTCCATGTAGCTGATGTTGCTGTCATGTCATCGAAGTTGTCTGGACATTAACGATTTCCTTGTCCATCAATTGGGTAAAACTCCAGGGACTTCTGTCGATTCCAACTGGGAGTGCCCTCAACTGGTAAATGATGTTTTGTAGGCATATTGCTGGAACTTCCTGAAAACCATGTGAATGGGGACAAGAAGATATGCATCTCCCAAGTCCACAATGATTGTCTAATCTCCCTCCTGGATGGCATTTAGAACCCACAGTGGTGCTTTCACCATGAACCAACAGAGCTTGAATGAATTTAGTGCATTTAGGTCAGTGACAGAGCAATGATTGAGGGTGGGAAAAGACACACTCTGTTTGGCATGTTGAAAGATCACCCCAGATACTAGGCCCAACACAGAGCCCATGTCCATGATGTTGTGCACCAACTGCTGTTTTTCATTTCAAGTCTTCCAATCCATGTGTACAGAGGATGGCTTTGTCATCCCCAAAGCTGAAATGTCTACTGATGAGATATCCAAATGGAAAACTGGTGTAGAAGTTCCAGCTAAGTGTGTGAGTGTGATTTGGATTACTAACATAGCTTTAAAAAATTTTCACTCATATCGCTATGTCTGCAGTGTGGCAGTTTATAGCGATGTCCAGCACTGAGGCATCATGCCACAGACATGTAGCATCGAGTCCCACCCAGTCACATTCTCCTGATACCAGGCTGATCAGTCCTAACACTAACCTTTTAATGCTGAGAACCAAGCGAGACATATGCTAGTACCATTTTTATAAGTCTTTCTCATGATTCAGCTGGGGTCTGAACCCATGACTTCCCGCATCTGAGGCAGATGCTCACACCACTCAGGCCACAAGAGCAGTCTAACTACCAACTAAAGTTTGAGAAAGGCATCTCTGCTTGGTTGACACTTGGGTCTTGTAATTTACAATATAAGCAGCCCAGAATGTCACCAATTCTGCCAGACTGGAAGTAATTTGAAAGTAAATCTGTCCTTTTTATTCAATAATCAGCTGAAACTGGAACTTCAGACCAGGCATTTGTTGTAGAGGAAGAAGGACAGAATTCCGGTTGCTGTAAGCAGAAAACTTCTTCAGCTGAAGCATGTAGAGCTGAGTCTTTGTGCATCAAATTTTTTCTGATAACGGTGAGGGAACTTGTCAGTTTTGTCATCTTTGGATAAAGGTGTTGAGGCTCACATCTCTTGTGCTACCTGCAAAGTAGCTTGAGAAGACGTTGAGGATGGTGGCTCATACAATTCACACAATGTCCTGAGTTTGAGATAGGGCCATCTGTGCTGGCATGACTTGTCCAGTTTTTGAAATTGGAATGGGAGTATGAGATATTGATACATGTAGCTGGTCCATAATTCTCATATGCAAGATGGTAACTGAGACTGTTTGCTTGCTCTCTATCTCACTTCCTAGCCAGTTATATGGTGTCGAACCTAGTGTGCAAACTGATGTTTTCATCCTTCAAAGTGCACTTATAAGCATTCACCTTTAGCAACCACAGTACTGCAGCTCATTGGCTTCTTTTCATAAATTTGCAAGTCTAACATGTATTTGTAGATTTACAACAGGAGTAAGTAGAGTGATTGTCTGTCTGGTCTTGCTCATGGTCTAAATCTGTAAGACAAAATAGAGCAGACAATATATACAGGTGTAGTGCAGCATACATCCTGCTTTATGAGCCTCAGTGCTGAGCTACACACTATGACAATTACCTTGTAAAAGGGTGCACATGGCTGCCCACACAGGTAGATTAATGCAGCATCATTATCAATACTTATGCAGTGGATACCAAAACATGAATTCTAATAAAAGTTACCTGTAGGAAAGATTAAATGACTGCCTGTACATGCAAAATCACCAAAGTATTGCTTATAGTAACTATTAAGTAGACACTATGACAAAACTATGCACAGACAACTTACCTGTATGTGTCTGACTGTGGTGGCAACTATATAGCAATACAAGTGAGTTTTCTATAGTACACACCATACATTCACATAAAATCCACTGAAGTTTCAATATTGATACTTACGAAGTGGATACTATAAAATCAATTATAAGACAATGTTACCTGTAGGAAAGGCCAAATGATGGCCTATATAGGTACAATCAGTAGAGCGTCACACATGTAACTACAAAGAGGACACTAAGAACAGATTAATACAGACAACTTACTAGTATATATCCAACTGTAGTGGAAATTATAGAGCAATATTATATGAGCTTTCTATATCACACACCAGAAATGCACCTATTTAAATACAGCTACAGCAATGTGAGGGGATGCAATTGCAACCCATGCAGGTATGTATCAAGGGCATTTAAATGTGTGACGTTTGCAAAGTAATGACACTGAAAAGCCAGAAACTTTGTCATTCAAGAAAAAAAGAACAGTAAAGTTAGAAACTTATAGAGCATACTTCCCTTCAAAAAGAACACTCCACCAACTTGCTTTAAGGTAGAAAACTTCAAAAATGTGTCTAAATTGATTCCAAGGCCTGTCTCTAGAAAGCATGTTACTCGGAATGAGCAAAAGTAGTAACTTAAGCATTCACAGGATCTTGTGCCAATTCCTGTATCAATGGCATTTAACTCAAACTGCCACCTAGGTCGGCAGATAACTTTCAGCTTTTTAAGCTAATACATTTTATCCTGGTAGGGCTGGATTTGTGAGGTAGTAGTAGCTCTCCTAAGAAATTATGGAGCAACTTATTTGAAGAAGAAAAATCTTTTTACAGCAGACATTTTTCAAAAAGACATGAAGCTGCTTGTTTTTAATTTCTGAGGTACTGAAACAAGTTGGTCTATTGCAGTAAATACCAGGTAATCACCACCTCAGATGAAGGAATATCAATATCTGACATTGTGACAGCTGCGATGATGTCTATGAGAAAATAATGGATTGACTAATTTAACCAGTTTGTAATTTGTGAGATCTCAAACTTCTGCTTGCCAAAAGATAGAAACCATTAAATTAGTTTCACAGAATTAATTTAAAATAAGATCTATTGCGACATTCTCTATTGTAAAGAAATGGTTTGAGATTTAACACAAAAATCGTGCTAATTGTTAGAGGGCTGTTCAGGGAAGGCACATTTTTAAAAAATATATGCCAGGGTAATATTGTTACTCCAAGAGTTCATATGACAGGGATAAAAAATTTTAATTTGCATCTATGGGTGACTACTCCACATTTAAAGTGCCTTCCTTGGGTCCCAAGTAAATTTTACTGGAAAAGCCCCTGCAGTTAAAATGTGTTGGTGGGAGCATACACTGAATATTTAGTCTGCCCACCCTCAAGTTAATGATGGGTGCAATGTTTACATTTACCCTCAGGGAACAAATAGCATCTATGTACTGTACCTCCATTTTGTCTTCCAGTTCATGCAGGAACTCACCCTCAGCAGCTGAGCTCATATGAGATGTGGAGCTCTTGGCACACATGATGGCGCGGGACAGGTACTCCATTCTCTCCTGAAGGTCTACATCAGTACTGAACGAGGAAATGTTTTTGAAAATGTGCATCATGCTATCTCCATCATATTAATGAGCATTGCTAATGAAATACTGGAGTATTCACCTTTGTAAACAACGGATATTTTTACACAGTGGAGGGTCAAAGCAATCCAAAAGCAAAGAAATATTTGTAGTTTAATCTTCTTTGCATTACACTCAGCCAAACATTTATCCTCTTGTATGGGCATTACACAGAGTTGGAAACACTGCTCTGTCACCAAGACAACATAAACCCAAAGTTGAATGAGTATTTAAAAATTAATCAGATTACACAGGATAAAGAACTCTGATTCATTTTATCAGACACACTATGAAAAGTGTATGCTGGTGAGATTTTGTTTTTTCGCTATGACACAATTACTAAGCTCACATCAAATTAAGATACAGAAAGTCTGTGTGGCTGACTTACAGTAATTCGCTGATTTATACACTTCTTGATGAGTTAGTTTATCATTTTCCTTCTCAACACTTTTCAAGTGATTACTGAATTTTTTCAAAAATAAAAAAAATCTCTTTTCACTGTTATTTAATATTAGACAGAAGTCACAATTACATCGTCTTGCATCTAACATATCCAGAATTTACACCTATTCAACACCTCCAAGGTTTTGAGTGATGTGATACTGATGATGTAATAATGCAAAGATCTCATCATTTAGACTTATGTGGTAAATGTTAGTATTACAAAATCAGACATGCTTGTGCAGAATTCTTTCACCCGTTTCAATCAGATAAATGAGAATCCTTTCGAATGCTATATCTTGTTTGTAATCTCATATTTTGCTTGCACTCTTGATGTAATAGGTCACTATCACCTCTAGCAATGGTGAGAAATATTCCTCATGATACAAGCATCCTGCTAGGCTGAGAAATCATAACACTGTTAAAACAAAAATGTTGAGATTCCTTACAAGCCAGTGAAAAATGATATTTCAGAAGTAAAGTTGCTTGTCATTAGTTGAGTAGAAATCTTAGTCTCAATCTCAAGATTTGTACGATCTCTGGGCCAAGTTTCATCAATGAATATGCATATGCAAAAACAATAAGAAAAGTTAAACAGCTGGAAATTATTCACTATAGTATTAAAAGAAAATGAAGTTATTTTGATATTCAGTTACATCAGTTCAAAAGTATCCAGAGATGGCAAAATAAAAT
Organism: Megalonaias nervosa; assembly: GCA_016617855.1. Classification (NCBI taxonomy): domain Eukaryota; kingdom Metazoa; phylum Mollusca; class Bivalvia; order Unionida; family Unionidae; genus Megalonaias; species Megalonaias nervosa. Next base: position 226,887 of record JAECUM010096146.1, on the reverse strand, counting down.
CAGGGTAACTACCCATAACTGTATATATGTTTGTATGATCTTATACACAACTATCAGCTCTTCATACCTGCATCTTAAGAAACATTGTTTTATTGTGTGCAAAAAAACGTGGCTGCATACTAATAAAGAATGCAAAATATCATAAATCAAAATATTTTAAAGTCAATACAACTGAAATGCTTTCATAAATTTAATCATGATTCACAAAATATGTTTAATTTGCTGCAATGAACATCTGCTATATATATGCTGATATTAAAATAAGTAAAAATTATTAAAACAATGCACCACAACAGACCACCCTAAACATCTTTAACAGTGTAGGTGGAGTTACATGACATTACACAAAGATATATTAACATCTGGACAAGCTGGATAGCAGATGCCCTACCTGTTCTTGGAAAAACATAAATTAATAATTTATTACCAGCCCCTAAAAGTGTGACATCAGAATATCAGCATTAAAAAAACAGTCTCTCAATATGACAATGGGAATACATCACAATTTGTTTTTAACATTGCACCTTACAGATACAAAGTGATTTTTGGTTTAAAATGTGCTTCCAATGGTCCTCTTTCCCACCATGTGCCACATTGAAGTCCATTGAGAAAAGACTGCAATGGCATCTTATTCATCCAGTGTTGATGGCTTGCATATTTTGAATTTCTGAAGTACATATCTGGGTAAAATCCTGATCAGTCAGCTTTTGTTTCAAGTTCTTAGATTTTCTCAGATGAAAAAAATGACATGATTTTTTATAACTCAATATTCAGTTACTGCTGTGATAAAAGTGCTTAGGTATGCTGTTGCAAATTAATTACAATCAGACTTGGTAAGCATTTCAGTGACCATGATTTGTTAGGGGTAAAGTTGTGACTTGCCCAGGCAACATTTTCTCCAACCAGAAAATCAGAATCTGAAAAAAGTGATCATAACAGAGTAATCTGAGGTTAAAAACACTAAAGTTTCCTCTGAAACTGCAATGGTTGGCATCTAAAAAAAGTACAGTTTTCTTTCTTGACATCTAGTTTCATTTTACGATGATAAAGTCAAAGAACAGCTTACATGCAATGCCTACCTATGTCTTTCTGCAAGTCTAGACAGGATTCTTGCAGCTGCACCAAAGTTCTGATTTTTCTCATAATATTTCCACAGGAGATCTAGAGTTGCTGTGTCACCCACCTGATATCCCGCTCGTCTCTTCAGGTAGGGTTCCAAGAATGGAGATTGAATCTGTAATAATGAACAAGCTCAGACATCAAGATATAGTTACATTCATCAATCCAGCACAATACTGTTCCCATTTTAAACTCAGGATTAAGGATGATCACTGATAAATATTATAATTTAAATATATTTTCACACAGTTACAAGTCCAAGCAATATGAAACTAAAACAAATGTATAGGTTAGTCACCTTTCACTGTGCCAGACTTTGTGAAATGTATACCAAAATTAAGAGCCACTACACAAAAAGTAGAGATGGTTCCTTGTTAACAAATGTCCATAACATAATAACAGAATAAGTAACATATTCTTGTGTACAAGCTGAGTCAATACACCATGATCTACCATCATATAACACACCAGCAGATTAGGGTCTATGCTGTTTGCTCTACTAACTGCTCCTAACAAACTGCAAAGACACAGATCTACCAGCAAACTGTCATAGTAGATTAGGGTCTGTGCAGTCTGCAGTTAGACTTGACTTGTAAGTGAGCATATATGGTAAAAATGAATTAAATATGGACTAGTTAATGATCATAGTCTTCTTGTGAAAAACACCAAGGTAAGTGTGTTATGCAGAGTGAATATTTTTTTCTATGGCACATATACTGCCATTACATGAGAATCAAAACTGGAAAATAAAGGCAGAATCATTCCAATTTTTAAACACTGTAAATTCATAAATTTACACTAAGCCCTACAAAATTTTTTACAAATACAGTTAAACAGTTAAATCTGCAAAACTTTTCTTAATAACATCAATATCCTGAAACCTCTATTCGACAAATTTATACAATTGACCCATATAGCTGGCATCTTTTGAAGTGAAATTTTTTTCTTGTCATTTAGCAGTCTAAGAGAGAGATTGTGGAAAAAAATCCTAACAAATTTTAAATGTTCCGATATCATAACCTCTCCTGATCTGCAAATGCTAAAATATAACAAACCAACATGAAAAATCAGCATTTTTGACATTTCTCATTTTTACATTCTCAAAATCATCCAGCTATACAATACTTGAAAAAAAAAAAAAAACATATATAGGATCAAATTTATGATATTACCTTGTGCTGATAAATAAAGTTTCATTACCTCAAGCAACTTTTCCTGCACTGATAAACATAGTTTTATTACCTGTGCTGATAAACAAAGTTTTATTACCTCTAGCAACATTTCCTGTGCTGATAAACAAAGTTGTATTACCTCTAACAACATATCTGTAGCATTCAGACCAAAGAGCCACTCATAGAGTGACACATGAAATAGCTCATCATCAGACTTTAGGGCTAGCTTGAACACTTGATTCTTCTAAAAAACAAAAACACAATCGCAGTATTAATTATCAAGTCATTCCCTGATCAAAGTAATTACTGCTTAGTATTGAATGGACAAAACAACTCATTGTGATAACTTTCAGACAAACCAGCTTAATTGTAACAAAGTATTCCTCTATAACAAACCCATTCATGATAATATTGATAAAATTCACAACAGAGCTGTGTAGTACACTGCTCTCTTGCTTTAGCATGCATGGGTAACATAAGAATCCACTTGTAATGCTATAGCAGGTGTGCATCTCATCTTTTTCCTTATAGAAATAACAAAATAATAAGCTACTGTTTACTTGACAAAAAAATTTCAATTATATATAGTAAATTAAAGTTCAATATATTCCTCATACCATTAAACATGGCTGTTAGTGTGTGGAAATTTGGAATCATCATCATGAAATTTCCAAATTTTAATTTAAAAAAATATATATTTTGTATGATTGATTGTAAATAAAACAATATATATAATGGATGAAACTAAGAATAGATACCTTTTTGTAGCATAATAGGTTATGACTCCTTAGCTTTCAACCTTATTACAAGGCCTTCTTCAGAAGAATGACTTTTGATCTGGAGTCAAATAATCAACTAAATGTTGATGTGACAAAACTCTTCTGTACAACAGCTGAAGTTCCAATTCAGAAGCACAGTTCAAGATTGGTTCCCCCTACACGATTTCAATAGCTTCTCTGATTTTCCTCCTCAAGGTATTCTTCTCTCTACCAAGCACTCTGATTTATCCCAAGAAATAGTCTGCTCTGATTCTTTGCAATTCTCCACTGGTGTACAAATGTTCCTTAACTCTTTTCTTCAGGCTTCTATCAGTTTCCTCATTGTAATCTTTTTCCACAGTTATCACACGAGAGTTTATAGATGACTAAGCACTTCTTATTCAGAGGAGTTTGGTTATTTGGATGTACCAAGATTGAGCACATGGTGTGATAGGGTTTGTGGATCACATTATCTCCATGCTTTTGTAAGATTTCTGTAATCTTGGAGAGAGTCCACCAATATATGGTAAGGGAAAGGTAATATATATTTGCCTCCTTTTTCCTTCCATGTTCTTTTTCTGGAAACACCAACATCCAGTCTTTGTAACCACTGGCCCTTAATGCTTTCTACATATGATCGACCTCCAACAGAAGGATTTTGTCATGTGCTCAACATTTAGTTGGTCACATGACTCCAGTCCAGAAGTCATTCCTCTGATGATGGCCTTGTGATAAGGTCATAACCTATTATGCTACAGAAAAGTATCTATTCTTAGTTTCATTGACTGCATATGGCTGTAGCAGGTAACAATATTCATTCTAAAATATGTAATATCAATAAATGGAAATGTTTGTAAATGTGAAATGGTGGCAATGCTGTATGAAATAAATAACATTCAAGGAGTCTTGCTAAGTGAAATTTTGTTTTACTTTTATCTTTTAATTGGGTGTGTGTGTGATTCGAATTTTTAATGTAACTTGTGATGTCCAGCACTGGCCATATTGCAGACATATATCATCGTGTCCCACTCAGTCACTTCATCCTGACACCAGGCCGACCAGTCACCTCTTAATGCTGAGCTCCAAGCAAAACAGCTTATAAGTCTTTGGTATGACTTGGCTGGAGTTCGAACCAGCGACCTCCCACATCCAAGGCAGATGCTCTAACCACTTAGGCCACTGGAACAGTCTCTTTTAATTGGGTTTCAATATAATAATCATAAATGTGATATGCCCTCATCTGTTTAAATGTGAAAAGAGTCAATGAACTCTCACAGGAATGTCCACAAATACTTCTATGATAGCTTCCTTACTCCGTGCTTAAGTGGCTTTATTTTGGACGCTAAAAATTTAAAGGCTCTCCAACATTATGATACAAACTATTTGACAGATCCGTTGTCTCCAACCTGTTACAGTACATCACAAGTGCTGACATCACAATAATGCCCCCACAGTAATGATGCTGAAATAGGTGATACAAGGTTAAATTTTGGGATAAAAGGTCTTTTTGATTATTCCTTGTAGGCTGAATGAATAATAAAAAATCTAGAATGCATGAGCCTGAGTTGAAATCAGCAGGTAGTCACAGATGATAAACAATCCCAGGAGTCCGTCAATTTATCAACAGCAACATCTTAATTTAAATGACTACATTAATGAAGAGCTTTGCTCATCTGCATCCAGAGAAATCTGCATTGTTGCTCTCTTGCAAACCCAAAAGTTCGGTTGAAACTGTCACCCATATACCCCCCCATAGACCAAGTGCAGATTTAATAGGTTTGGTCTGATTGACATCCCATACAGGTAATGTAGGTGTGGTGATTATCTATTACACACCTTAACCCTCTTACACGTACCATATATAATCCTGTCCAATATCATTAAAGAGAACAAAATGGTGGCATTTACTGGCAAAAAAAAATCAAGCACTGCTCTAAGCTTACACTGAAGTTGATGCTAAGAAATGATATCAATGCTAGAGAGAACTAATTACTAAGAACAAATAATCATTCACCTGAAATAAGATGCAGTAAGGTCAAGGTCAGAAAAATTGTAACTACTACTGAATATCTGAACAGAGAATAAAGACGGTGCCAGTTAACTTAGTGTATTATGAAATAGTGAACTGAGATGGTGCCAGTTAACTTACTGTATGATGCAACAGAGAAATGAGATGGTGTCATTTAACTTATTTTATGACAAAATAAACTGAAATATAAAATATTCATCTATGATGAAAACAAAACAAAATTTTGTGGACTAAATATATTGAGCGTACTTCCCTTGTGATGAGAAAACTCTCTGGATCACTCCAACTTAAGGCACAACAAGGAAGGTATTTGAGAGAAAGTGTATGCTAACTAGGCATGAGTGGATGAAATAAGTGAAGAACAAGACCACTTCTGTCTTGGAAAGCAGAAAACATTTTAGTGCTAAAACAAGTTAGAACATATGATTAATGTCTTTTTTACCTGAGAAGACTGTATTTGTGAGATATTGGAAGGACTCCTAAGGTATTATGATCACGTAATGTATTTAACGAAGAAACCTGTAATAAGCTGTCACATTTTTAAGTGTGAACATTCCAGGTACTAACTCTGAATATTATTTTGCATGTTGTAGTAAGCTGTCACATTCATAAACGTTAACATTCCAGGTACCAACTCTGTGTAACTTGATTTCCAAACACCATGACTCAAGGAAGAATGACCTAATATTCCAGGTACTGACTCTGAGTAACTTGATTTCCAAACACCATAACCCAAGGATGAATGAGTTAAAGCAGGGCTCTATGATAATAGAATTTTATATATTTAAAAGACTTAATTCAAAAGCATTTTTATGCACTGATACTCACATAGTGTTCAGCATCTGCAGCAGACAGACGGCTTGGATCTGGGGCAGGGGGAGGGCCTGGGGACTGGGGAATACTGGGAGACTGTGGGTGAGATATGCTGGCAGACATCAAGTGACTCAATGTCTCTGTTATACATTTGTAGCATTCCTTCCTGTAATACAATATACAGATGTACTATGTTCAAAGGAATGCATTGTCTCACATGCAAACAATGTCATGACACAGCTTTCTAGATATGCAGGACAGTAAATCCCGGAATCTGGATGCAATCTTTAGACATATTAATATTACAGCTTTCTAGTTATGCAGGACAGTAAATCCTGGAATCTGGACACAATCTTTAGACATATTAATATTACAGCTTTCTAGTTATGCAGGACAGTAAATCCTGGAATCTGGACACAATCTTTAGACATATTAATATTACAGCTTTCTAGATATGCAGGACAGTAAATCCTGGAATCTGGATGCAATCTTTAGACATATTAATATTACAGCTTTCTAGTTATGCAGGACAGTAAATCCTGGAATCTGGACTCAATCTTTAGACATATTAATATTACAGCTTTCAAGTTATGCAGGACAGTAAATCCTGAAATCTGGACACAATCTTTAGACATATTAATATTACAGCTTTCTAGTTATGCAGGACAGTAAATCCCGGAATCTGGATGAAATCTTTAGACATATTAATATTACAGCTTTCTAGTTATGCATGACAGTAAATCCTGGAATCTGGACACAATCTTTAGACATATTAATATTACAGCTTTCTAGTTATGCATGAGAGTAAATCCTGGAATCTGGACACAATCTTTAGACATATTAATATTACAGCTTTCTAGTCATGCAAGACACTAAATCCTAGAATGTGGATACAAACTTTAGACATATATTAATATTACACTGAAGTTTCATTTCAGTGCTGCAACTAATAAGAAAATGTACCATCCACAAAAACTTTACCTCAAAATCTTACAACTGTTATAAAAATGCTGGCAGAAAAGTGATACTTTTGTCTTGCCATCCACATGTGTAACAAATAATAATAATAATAATAATAATAATAATAATAATAATGATAATAATAATAATAAAAAACAATAAAAAGTTGATTATATTATAACCACAAATTCATTACTTCAAAGCAATGTCCAAGGTAAGAAATTGTAGAAGCAAACAACTCAGTTAAAATTACAGCTGTCCAAAAATATTAAAACTTCTGACCTATTCATCAATTCCTGCACTCCCTGCATGTCATCTGGCTGTTCATCATTCTTATGGAAAAGAAGAGCTAGCTGATGGGGGTCCACTTTATTGGCCATAGCCAGGCACAGGTCCACAATACCCTCATAAAAATGGACACTTGCAAATTGGTTACACACCTCTGGCAGATTCAAGGGTTTGCTCACACTCTTGTACAGCTAAAAACAATACAAGTAATTCTCTGTACAATTATTAATCTCCGCTAGAAGTCAGTATGGTGATACCCTCTCTCTATATACTCTATTTCTACCCTCAGATGTCCATTTGAATTAATAACCTCTCTCTCTCTCTCTCTCTCTCTTTTTTGATATATATATATATATATATATATATATATATATATATATATATATATATAATTTTATTACATAAACGTCACAAGTGACCAACTTCAGAATGTGACCAGCAACCACAATTTTTAGGCAAATGTTTCGACACTGCTATGAATAACTGCATTGTAAAAACATAAATAAATACCAAAGACCTTGATTTAATGCTTCATAAACATGATGCGTAGATGGGTCTGCAGGCAAGCATATATTGTTCTAAACAACACTGCTATGAATGATCATATTGCAAACACACAGACAAACACCACTGACCTTTATTTATCCATTGTAATCACAACTGCCAAAAATTATAAACTTCAATTTAAAAAAAAGAAGCTGGCTTCTGGTATTATAAATTTTACAGTTCATGTATGTAGTGCCATTTGTTATAGATTGTAAGCCAGACTAAAGTACATGTCACTCGCTGCCATGTTGTGCATAAAATGTGTGAATAACCTTTATGATTAAATAGTCTTTCTTCAAGGTGAGTAGACATACACATATTCAGTCCATTTAAAGGTGTGTGTGTGTGTGTGTGTGTGTGTGTGTGTGTGTGTGTGTGTGTGTGTGTGTGTGTTAGATTTTTGTTAGAGAATGTTTAAGAGATAAGTATTATATTTTTGACAAGTTTGTGAACACCAGCAACATTTCTTTGAAGTCAGATTTTACTGCGTATATTGAATATATAAAGAATGCAAAGCATGATCATTTTAGCTGACAGAATAATGTTCAGGTATAATTCATTTTTTAAGTCCATTTAGGAAGCAATTAGCTATCTGCAAAACCCAACAAAATTAAATTCCAGAACTCTTGGCTTAGTTCAGTAATGGCCTTAACAAATGCAGGACCCGATTTGGATCATTTAGGATTTATACGTGGGGCCCCCTGTGAGCATGGCATTTGGAAATAAACTTTTAAACAACTTTTATATGATACTGAACTTAATCTCTGCTTCCATTGCTTTCAAATTACTTTCTTTCTATAGATATATTTTTAAAAATAACGAGTGGGGCCCCTGTGGCCTGAGTGCCGGGTCCCAAATCAGTTCAATCAGCCTAAGACCGGACCTGGTTGAGTTTTACCTTGCGAAGCATGCCAGAAAAAAAAAATGAACATAAAAAGAATGATGATGGGGGGGGGGGGGGGGGGGGTATTAATTCTTCGCACATACTGCAAACAACACATCAACATACATCAACTCTGTTATGACCAGGATTCACTCAGAGAATCCAGCAGAATAGTTTTAACACCAGGACCATCCAGTCCCTAGTGATAGCAGTGATGAACACTAATGACACCTGCATTACTTTCAAACCCCTTTGAACTTTATTGAATTTATATTTGAATTGTAGCTAGAGCGACAATTGTGTGACAATATTAAGAAAGGCGAAATTTTGGGCATTTGGAAATTGGAGTCTGGGCTTGTGGAATTACAGTCAGGGCTAGTGAGTTTATTTAAGTCATCAGCCCTGTGCCTGTGTCTAAAAAAAAATTTTCTTTGAGCACTGGTCATTGGTAAATTAAGCCTTTGGCTTTTGTCTCTAAATAAATTTATTCTGTTTCTGGACATGTTCATTACATCTTTCCAGACCCGCCAACATTGAAAAAAATCAAAATCAGGAATTTGCCCCAAATCACCATTAAAAATCAGGAGGCAGGGTAAAAAATCAGAAGGTACAAGAGTAAGGTGTATACGTCATGATGAAGATGTTTACTTGTGTTATTTCGGTCCATTGTATGTTGCTGATTTGCATTTCTGCAGAAGTTCATCATTTATTTGTCCTTGGGTGCCAAATTTGCTAACAAGAATAGCTTCCAGGGTTGATGCTGACAGGCTGGCTCTTTGGCTGGTTCTTTTTTTTCTGACCATTGAGAATGCTCTCTCAGCATTGCTGTTGCTGTGCGGTATTGACAGTACTGATAGCATTACTCTCCCAAGTGTTGGAAACAACAGTTGGCCAGATCCATCCTTTTTTTCCTGAGAGCAACCCACTAAAGGATGACTTACTTATTCATGCAAGCGTTGCAGATGTGTCCAAACAAACTGTAGTATCATTTAAGGACCTGGCCTTTTTCTCCAACCGAATGGAAGGAATCAACACTGATGATCTGCAGAGTTTCAGCTTTACCAAATCTACAATTCTGATGCAGAATTGAATGTGGAAAGAGCTGATCATCAGTGGCAGAATGCATGATAGGCCCTGCAAGTCAATGGACAAATGAAAGCAAACTGCTTCTCCCAATCAGTCCTATATTTTTGCTCCCATTTCTTTTTCTTGGCTGGTGAAAAGTCATCAGTTACTTCTTTTCTTCCTTTTTTCGCTTCTTGCTGAGAAACTTATCCATTATGATGCTGAGATTTGCTGATGGGGTCGGATAAAGAGAATCACAATGTGAGACAATCTCTTTGTATTGGCAAATGAAAACCAGAAATCAAGCCAGATATGGTCAAGTACTAAGAAACATATCAGACACAGAAAAACCAGAAACAGAAACAGGGAAACAGAAAATGATGTGTTGTGAGAGACCTGTTATTTGTATCTACATTTTGTGTATTAATTTTCATTATATAGATTGAAAGTGTCAATTGCTAAATAATATCTGAAATACTAATTTTCTTTGTGGCTGTGGATTTGTACTTTAGGATGAGGTCATTATTATCAAACACGTTATAATACTTTGGGATGAGTACATTTCATTTAGTAAATAAGTTTACTTGGAAAAACCAGGCTGACCTAATTCCCGATTGGTTGAATGCTGGAAATTTAGTCAAGGACCTGACATTGTTTATGGTTTGATTGATCTAGAATGAATGTGTGACTCTCATTCTGTTTTCTGCATTTCGTCTTAGTTTTTCATATAAGGGATAACTGACTGAAAATTATTTATTCCTGGCATAAACATCAGTCGTAGAAGAGTCAAATAGTTGTGTTCAATTTCAGCTGAAAGGATTTAATTATTTAACTTTTTCACTGGAATTACAAGGTGCTCAGACTTTTGGATTTAGTAGCTGTTTTGGGGTTACTGTGAATTCATTAAACAACATTTTTGATTATATTGTGACATATCATGACCTGGCATATCAGTACAATATATTGAACTTAATTTGGATTACCACTGGAATGCTCAATAATACTCAATACTTTTGGACTTGTGAAAGAACTTTTAGGACTATTTAGGATTTCAGTCGATAGTTATATGTAATTTTTCACTTTCATTTAGTTAATTATATTTCAATTTTCCAAATCTTGTTGGCTTTCACTCTATTCTGTTACTTAGTTTAAGACCTTAGAGTCATAACAGACCCTCTTTTTGTTGGCAGAAAAGATGGTTTATCACAAAAGGTTTTACTCTATGTATGTATGTATGAATGCATATGTGTATGTGTGTGTGTGTGTGTATGTGTATATATATATATATATATATATATATATATAGCATCCAACTGTCACATTCAGTGTCCATTGATTTACAGCTCATCTGGCTGCTTGTACTCTGTACACCAAGCGGTCACTCTTTATTATTAAGATCATGCAATATGAATTTTATTTATTGACACTTTACGGTACATGAAATATTCTGATTTTAGTGATAATAAATATTCATGGTTCTGCAAAAAATAATGTATACTCATACCACAAATTTCTTTGGGTCTTCATATGTGTAGTATTGTAGTTACCACACAATCTAAGAAAATTAATGCCCCTATAAAATTCACAAAATCACCATAACTTTTTGATGATTACTCCAACTTTGGAACTATATCAACACCATTAATAAATTAATAAAGGATATTAACTATACGTTCTGACCACTCATCTAAACTATTTTCTGCTGAGGTACATGTATGTGTGTGTGTGTGATTTAGATTTTTAACGTAGCTTTAACAATTTTTCAGTCATATCGCTATGACGTCTGCAGTGTGACAGTTTATAGTGATGTCAAGCACTGGGGCATCATGCCGCAGACATGTGGCATGATGTCCCACCCAGTCACATTATCCTGACACCAGGCCGACCAGTCCTAACACTAACCTCTTAATGCTGAGCGCCATGCAAGGCAGCTGTTAGTTCCATTTTTAAAGTCTTTGGTATGACTCGGCCGGGGTTCGAACCTGCGACCTCCCGGATCCGAGGCGGACGCTCTAACCACTAGGCCACTGGAGCGGTTCTGAGGTACATGTAAATAGCTACCATATCTACTAAACTGTGATCTTCTTCTGTCACATGGCAGTAAAAAGAATACTAATCTTTTTATTCTGTAAGTTGTCCTTATTATCAGCATTGATTGACTCAACTTCTATTCAATTTTCTATATTTTGTAAACCCATTGCAATAACTGAACTAAATTTCTGCAGTTAAATTTACCTCTCAACATTAAAATTTTAATTTTATCAGGCTGGTTGTGCATATTAAGCAATAAATTATCCAATGTACACAATACAGCTCTATAATTCTGTCATAAGGATCAAGTCCAGAGACACATAAGTGCAAAGTCAGAATGTAAAGACATCAAGACCTAATAACATGTCAACAAATACAGGTCCAATATTCTTTAGTAAGGAGAAAGTCCTGGGCCACATAAGTACAAAGTCAGCACATAACCACCATCCTGACCTAATAACATCAAACAGTAATATCAAGACTTCTTACCTTCAAGGCTTCCTTAAGCTGCTCTCTTCGCTCCATCTGATTCTGGTTGATTTTAGCAGACTGTAGCAACTCATTAGCCTGAAGGGTTAAATGTATAAAGTAACAGTAGTGAGAGAAACTGTTGAATAGAGCCAGGCTAAAAGGTAAATATCTACTGATGATATACAGCTGGTGAAAGTAAAAAAGTCTCCACTTTACATCAGTACTCTAAATAGCTGCTGCAGCTTTGTTGCTACTATTTCTACTTATAACACCTTTTACTAAGAACCCTGTGATGACATAAAGTCTCAGATGGTTGGTTGGTTTTTAATTTCACATTCAAAACATTATTGGTTATATCATGAAGAGGAAATGGAGGCAAAGTGCCTTTCCCAAGGACAAAGCTAGGCAATCCAGTCTGGGGTCAAGAATCTAACCTGTGACAGCTGGACTGTAACAGAGCTACTGTGACCCTTATGAGACCTTGGAGATGGAGGAAAACAGAAAGCCTCTAGCAACAATATTTGTGCTTGTAAAACACGTTTTGTACTCACTGTGGATCCAAAAGGTCAAAGTCGCCTAAAAGTTTAAACAATAACTGAAAAGTCTGAAAAACTGCAAATCTAATCAGGTCATCCTCATATGCATACAAAACATGCACAACAAATTCCAGTGATCTCCTTCAACTTGTTTTTGCTTTGTGCTAACAAGGTTTTTGTTAAAAAGTTAATTAGTGGGTAAAATAATAATTAAAAATGTAAAAGTACAATAAATGGTAGATTATATACCTGCCATGTAACATATTTTTGAGAAAATCCTTCTTCTTTCCATCTTGGTGAACTTTACCTTTGACCTACCGACCTCACAATAAACTGATGCCTTTCTTTTCACAAATACATGCTATCCACCAAGTTTGGTCATGGTTTGTAACATATAAAATTATTTTGTGGAACCATTTTCTGTCTTGAGAATCCTCATGACCTTGACCTTTAATTAATGGTATTCCTTGTTTCAAATGCATGTCATTTACAATGTTTAGTCCAGATATATAAAGCACAACTTAAGTAATTTGTGGAAATTAGTTTTTCTTCTTTAGGGTCCCTGAGATCTTGACCTTTGCTGAATTCACCCTAAACTGAATAGGTGTTTTTCCTGTCTCAAATGCAAGCCATTCACAATGTTTCATCAAAGAAGAACTCTATATATTTAACAGAAATCATTTTTCTTCTTTAGAGTCACTGTGATCTTAACCTTTGACCTAATTAAATTTCAAAGGGACACCTTGAACAGTTTTGGATTTTTACTTCAGAAACAAAAGTGTGTATGATGGATGGATGGATGGATGGACAGAAAATTGGATAAAAACTTACAAAATATTTAACTCAAGAATTTTATATAGCAAAAGGCACATCAACACCTCTAAACTAATATGTGTACAGGCCATGAAATGGGAAATATTGATATATCTGGATTTCATCTGCATTCTATTCATGTTTGCATTACATCTATATCTCGTCATATTTTTATGGTTTCAAAATGCATTTGGAATTATCCACTGTTTCCTTTCTTTTTTGGATGAATGGAATGAAATGAAATTGCATTTAATTTAGTCAGGTTTTCCTTTTTTGAAAGTATTAGGAGACCTTTGTGTCTTGTCTAATTAAAATTATGTTTATAGATAAAGCAAATGCATAAAATGCAAAAGACAGTAATAAATATGATAAATTAAAATTTAACCACAACAGCAATAAATTAAAATTATAGTTGAATGTTTGTTGGCAAATGTTATTTCTTATTTGATTTCATTCAAACATAGTACAGACACAACCACCATTGATGCTGTAATCAGATTAATGGTAGCTGTTTTTATTATGTCTGCCACAACAAGAACAATATCATGGCTAAACAAGGACTGAAAAACTGTAATTGTCAAACACAGTCTGTCATTGTCAAGAGTCTGATCCTGGTTTATTAGGCAAAACAGCTCCCAACTACAGAGATTTATTGTGGGTTAATTGTTTTTATTTAGGATCAAGTAGATACCACAAGAACTCTTCTGCTGTAAACCCCATGTCAAAATGATTTTCCGTTCAAGAGGAGTGGTGTAAACAAGATTTTCAAGGTCACATATTTGATGCTGAATCAGCACCACTGTAATTTAAGACCAACAAAACATTACAAGAAGTCTTCCAGTGAAAGCCCCACATTGATATGACCATTCATTCAGGAGAAGAAGTAATAACAAGATTTTCAAGCTAGCCACAGTGGCAGCCATATTAAACCCCAGATCAGCATAATTTTCATTTAGGACATAAGAAGTCTTTTCGTGAAAACCCCATGTCAAAAATAGGACTTTCCATTCAGGAGGAGTAGTGATAAAACAACTTTCTCAATCACTGCTGTAGATGCCATAATGAATGTAAGATTGACATCATTTTCATTTAAGAAAACTGGCCATCATATTGTTTCTTTGTGGAGATCACACATCAATATAACTTTCCGGTCTGGAGGAGTTGCGATAAGATTTTAAAGATGGCTTCCATGCAGCCATATTGGACTTAGAATGACATCATTTTTATTTAGGACCTGACTGACATAAGAAGTCTTTCAGTGAAAACTCTATGCTCATATGACCATCCATATAGGAGCTATAACAAGAGTTTCAAGATGGCCACTGCAACAGCCATATTGCATACCAGATCAGCAACATTTTCATTTAGGACTAACTAGACATCATAATAAGTCTTTCAGTGAAAAGTCACATTAATATGACCATCTATTCAGGAGGAAAGGCAATAACAAGATATTAAAGACGGCCTCTGTAGTGGCCAGATTCAATGTGCAAGCAGCACCATTTTCATCTAGAAGGAACTAGACCATTGAATGAATGTGTATGTGTAAAGTTTCAAGGCAATCCTCCAAGTAGTTTAGGAAGAGTAGCAATAATAAACTTGTGCTAATTGACAGATGGATGATGGGCATATAACAGACCATTCCATAAATTCTTGTGGTCTACTGGGTCTGGCCATGGTAAGTCATAGCAGTAACTCCAGTTTATTTTGTTCTTCCCCTTCTCCTACAATGCATGCATACCACCAAGCCCCCAGCTGCATTTAGGATTTCATACCAATATGATCATGTTGTCTCAATCAGTGTAGACAGAGATTAAGTCTAATGGAAGAACCAATATACTCATGTGTTCATGTTACCTCTATCAGTGAAGACAGAAAATAGGTCTGATGGAAGAGCCAATATATCAATATGATCATCTTGTCTCAATCGGTGTAGACAGAGATTAGGTCTAATGGAAGAACCAATATACCCATATGTTCATCTTGCCTCAATCGGTGTAGACAGTAAATAGGTTTGACAGAAAAACCAATATGCTATGAAATCGAACCCATATTTCTTCCCTTTGGGTTGTATCCAAGATAGAAAAGATTCATTATCATGAACATTTCCTCCCTTCATCATCAGATCTTGCTAAATCAGTGAAGACAGAGTTAATGTTACCAAAAAATTATCCAAAATTTATTCAAAGTGAGATTTTGTATTATCTTGCAACAAATATTTCTGAAAACATTGGGATTACTGTGAGAGGTAGGTACAATATCATACATGCCAACCCCTGGCGAGGAAAAAGTGAAATCCAAGTGGACAAAAAGAGTAATCTGAGCAGAAAAAGAGTAATCCACATATAACATGATAAAATTCAATGAGCAAATGTCCAAAATGATTTATTTACCCCTTTAGTCTTTTAACATCAATAACTGCTTCATGTTTGCATATGTGGCACATTTAGCTTTAAAAAGCAACAGACTCTCATGCTGCATTTCAAAACACTTTATACCAGCTGAGACTACGAATGTTTTGAACAAAGTAGAGCACTAAGTGCTGGGTTACTGAGCCTGGATCTGAATTCAGTTTTATTTTTGTTAACAACACTGAACAATCTCTCACAGTCTGCATTAGAATGGTAAATAACCAATATTCTTTTCATAACCTGACAAAGAAGAGAAAATTTATATCTTCCAGTTATTGAGTCTTTTAGCTGGGAAATAAGGTGCCATTGCAGATCAACTATGTCCACAGGAAGTACATTGTCAGGTAGAATGCCAACTTGATACTTCAGAAGTTCTCCTTCTAATTTATCAGCAGCCCTTCCTGCAGCAAGGTGCATCATATGACATGGACAACCTGATATGTACACTGAAGGAAACATTTTTCAAAATATAGAATGCAACTCCTTTATGAATTCCAGTCATCACTGCTTTATCAGCTGAAAACCCCATACAGTTCTGCCAACTTATGTTTATTCAAAGCATTATCTAGCAAATCAAATGTTTTCTCCAGTGGAATCTACTGTTAATTCTGGTAATGAAAAAAGAGCACTCTAACTTTGCCCTTTTCGTTGTCAGAGTCTCTTAAACAGACTGAGTAAAACTTTTTGTCATCATAATCACTATTCCTGTCTGTGGCAATACCAAATGGCCCAATTTTCATGGCCTCTGCAATTTTAAGTGATTCAGTATCTTCTTCTAAATACCTAACATTAGATGATTTTCTTCTTGCACATGCATATTTTTGGCAATTTTGAAATCAGGAAACGTCCATTTGAACAAAGGACCAACGTAGTCTTCTACTGCTGCGGCACTAGGGGTAGTATGTGTTCTATTAAGAACTCGTAAATAACGCCTCTGCAGTTATAAAATTTGTGTCCACAATTGAGTTCTGCTGTAAAAAAGAAGTTACCTTAGTAGTGGAGTTAGTAAAACCAGCTAATTCAAGGTTTCTTAGTTTTACTACCAAGACCAATATTAAAATCCTTTCCACACAGCCTGCAATGGGCGTGAAGCTGCCCTAGAATGGAATGCTGTATTATGTAATTCATGTATTCATCTCTGAATTTGTTTTTCGTCTTTTTCTAATCCATCTGTGAAATTATTTGAAAAACATTTTTGCTCCTAACACACACATCGACTAGAATAAATCACATCGACTAGAATAAATCTGACTTGACTCTTAGCGCCAAATATCTACAGACTGGTTCTGTACCAGATATGAAATAGAACAAAGAATCTGCGAGCAAAGATAACATATTAGAAAACCAGTCTGTTCTCTCCTAACTAAACCATACAGCTGCTATAAATAGAAACTAGGTCAAAAGTTCAAAAGTTGAATCTAGCATGTTTCTTGGAAATAGGGCAGCTGCTAAAAATAGAACATAACACTGTTAGGAAAGTGCATGCCAGTCTACAGGCAAGCATACTCTTATCTCGTAGTTAGCTAGAAACTGTCTCTTCTAGAATATGGTCTGTGGGATTATTGGGATGTTAATAAAAATGAAAAAACAAATTATTAATTTTTTTGGAGCAGGATATACCGAAAACGCGTAATCCGGATACGTTTACACATAAGGCGTAATTTAGTGAAAAAAAGCGTAATGATTATGCCAAAAGTGTAATGGTTGGCATGTATGCAATATAAAGCATAAAAAATAACCCTTTAACTTTTGTGGTTATTTTATTATTGAAATACACGTTGAAAAATTCCTCCAATCTGAGGACATGATCAATTTTTCATACAAAGCGCTGCTAATATCAGGAAATTACAGAATATTATGACTGTATCTTAATCCTTGATGCCTTTTTCATTTTAATGGAAAAAGTAATAATTCTGTACCTGGCAATATGAAAGATATTTTAAAATCTCAATTTGAGGAGGAAAAGTTTAAGATGTTCAGTGGAACAAGAACCAGGAAAACAGTAACAGAAAGATGAATAGATAAACATGATCTATGACAATACATCTGCAAATGGGTGGACATAACAAACAATGGGCAGACATAACAAAACTTAACTTAGAATACAACTTTTTGAAGTGACTTTTCATTACCTTTGAGCAAGTAGCATCATCAGTGCTGTAGAGAGTGGGGCACACTTCTCTCAGCTTGCTGCTGATGGTGTCAATGGTGGCATTATCATCCAAATAACGACTGATTAGACAGTTGATCAACACACTGAATAACTGTAAAACACAAAAATAGATCATGAAAACTATGAGGAAGTGAGTGTCACATTTGCCTCCATGCAGCTATGTATTTCTCCCTGTCTCTGACATAGAAACATTTCAATTCAAAAGTTTAAAATATAATTTTTATGTTGAAGAAAAAGCAGGTGTTAAAACAAGAGGTGCAATCTTCAAGTTGTACCTGACCTATTCCCACATTTTCTCACCCATCCATCCCCATAGGTTTCATGTTCATAGTGTACACTGACATACTAAAGAATTGATTGCTCATTTAACAGGCTCTACATAATAGAGATTTTCCATATTTTCTTTTCTTTACATTTTGAAAAGTATGATAGCCATCATTTTATTCCATGCATGAATTAAGTTTGACGTACTTCCTCACCCCATATCCAACAGACACAATTGAGTAGAATCACCCTTGTTGTTGTTGTTGTTGTTGTTGTTATAGGGTTTAACGCCATTTTTCAGCACAAGATAGGCTATACATGGCGACCAGTATTAATGGTGGAGGAAGAACCCTGGAAAATCCCGGGAAGAACCACCGACCCACGAGAAGCTACTGGCAGGCTTTCTCACGTACCCACGTTAGCCGAGCCTGGACTCGAACTCACGCAGACAGAGGTGAGATGGCAGTGATCCGTAACGGTCAGCGCTTTAGACCACAAGGCCACTCGGGGCCCCGAATCACCCTTGTAAACATAGTGAGAATGAGATTCACTAGTATCTCTATGTCACACTTAGCATGTACATAGGCTTTTCACTTATGTTCTTTCCTAAACATCCCTCTTCGACAACCTCATGCTCATAGGGCATCTGGAAACACAACTGTTGTACTTATCCAACAGACTTTTGAAGACACTCTGCCGTGACTTAAAACAATTCTGAGCAACCCAGGACATTCAAGCCTACTGTTTCTAAGCAAAGGAGATTTGGCTGCAATGTGCATTTTGGTCTATGACAGAAATACTCCTCAACCCTGATGGAGATGTGTCTATAGGAAAATAAATTCGTATTATTCTTGCTGAAATTATTTTGAGTGCAATAATTGGTAAATATGCATATAAATTCAAACTTGTCTTTAACAGCCACCTTTACTCTGCAGTCACTTGTTCACAATGTCCAATCTAATTTTTCCATGGTAAATTTCCTGTATACATGTCCAGTATGAAATGGACAATATTAAAAGACTTTGGTGAAAATTCCATCTTGATATATTCAGGAAAAGTAATGCCAAGGTTTTCAATATGCTGATTTTGGCAGTTATATTTGAGGTCAGACAGCACCATTTTCATTCATTAATATCTTGATTTCATATACAGGCATCTGCTGAAAACTCCATGTTGATATGGCTTTCAGTTCAGAAATGGTTATAACAAGATTATTAAGACTGCTGCCATGGTGGTCAACTGAATGTCAGATCAACACCATTTTCATCTGAGACCCATCAGACATAAGAAATCTTTTAAAGAAAACCCCATGCTGATATGACCATAAAGAAAACCCCATGCTGATATGACCATAAAGAAAACCCCATGCTGATATGACTATATAGGAAACCCCATGCTGATATGACCATAAAGAAAACCCCATGCTGATATGACCATCTAGTCAGGAAGAGGATTGATAAGATTTTCAAGATGGCTCCTCTGGTGGCCATATTTGATGCTTGAGCAGCACCATTTTTATTTAGGACAAACTATATTTTTATCTTTTGGAATGAATGTGTGTGTGTAAAGTATCATGTCAATGCAAGCAGTTTTAGAAGGAGTAGTAGTAATAACAAACTTGTGCTAATAGACATGAATGTTGGATGACTGAGGGCATAAAACAGGACATCCCATAAGTTCTTGTGGCCTATGACCAATCGAGTTAAAAAATGCAAGACAATTTGCATTTAAAAAATTTGCTGCTTCTGGATACAAGACAGAAATGGCAACAATTCTGTCGAAACTGCAGAAGCACAGTGATTTGTCAATTGTCCATAGATGATTACTCTAATATGGTTACTATAGCAATGTGATTTGCGTATATGATATCCTCAGATGATTACTCTAATATGGTTACCAAAGCAATGTGATTTGTCTACATGATATCCTCAAATGATTACTCTAATATGGCTACCTGAGCAATGCGATTTGTCTACATGACATCCTCAGATGATTACCGCAATACTGCCACAGCTATTCAAATCAAGCGTGTCCTAGACCTTCACACTTTACCTTTTTGTGTTCTAGACTTCCACACTTTACTTTTGTGTTCCAGACCTTCATACTTTATCTTTCTGTGTTCTAGACCTTCACACTTTACCTTTGTGTTCTAGACTTCCACACTTTACTTTTGTGTTCTAGACTTCCACACTTTACTTTTGTGTTCTAGACCTTCATACTTTATCTTTCTGTGTTCTAGACCTACACACTTTACCTTCTGTGTTCTAGACCTTCACACTTTACCTTCTGTGTTCTAGACCTTCACACTTTACCTTCTGTGTTCTAGACCTTCACACTTTACCTTTGTGTTCTAGACCTTCACACTTTACCTTTGTGTTCTAGACCTTCATACTTTATCTTTCTGTGTTCTAGACTTCCACACTTTACTTTTGTGTTCTAGACCTTCATACTTTATCTTTCTGTGTTCTAGACCTTCACACTTTACCTTTGTGTTCTAGACTTCCACACTTTACTTTTGTGTTCTAGACTTCCACACTTTACTTTTGTGTTCTAGACCTTCATACTTTATCTTTCTGTGTTCTAGACCTACACACTTTACCTTCTGTGTTCTAGACCTTCACACTTTACCTTCTGTGTTCTAGACCTTCACACTTTACCTTCTGTGTTCTAGACCTTCACACTTTACCTTTGTGTTCTAGACCTTCACACTTTACCTTCTGTGTTCTAGACCTTCATACTTTATCTTTCTGTGTTCTAGACCTTCACACTTTACCTTCTGTGTTCTAGACCTTCACACTTTACCTTTGTGTTCTAGACCTTCACACTTTACCTTTGTGTTCTAGACTTCCACACTTTACTTTTGTGTTCTAGACCTTCATACTTTATCTTTCTATGTTCTAGACCTTCACACTTTATCTTTTTGTAAAAGTCTGAGTTAAATATACTTCTCACCTCTCTACCACTAATAACCAAGGTCTTGAAGGTCATTGATCTCAGTTGATTTTGTTGGTCCTGAAAATAGATAGGAAATTTTATGAACTTAATACTGCATTAAAATGTAAACAGACAGCAGTCTTGTCTTATTTTTTAAGTTAGGGGCATGTACATCAAATGTTATAATGGTGTGTACACACACTTAAATACATAATTGCTCCTTTGTAATAACAGAGATGATATGTTTTGTGCAAGAAAGCAACTTTTTATATACTTTAGTTTATCATTAATATTCAGTTACAATTTTATGCAGAAGGTAAGTATAATACTGAAACTTGATATACACATACATATGTAATAAAAATATGGACATTTTTTCTAGTTAAAGTTCCACATCACACTTATGTAATTCTCTGACAATCCCTGTAGTGTCTCAGCAGAGCCACCCCACCTTCTTGTTATACATATATACTAACCATTATCTGATGATCTCCAGTCAAGATAATTATCCTAATTATTACTTCAATAACTTCTATACAATGAAATATTTTCCATCAAATACTGCCAAAAAGACAAAACCAAAAGAAATATGAGTTTATTTCACAATTCTTTTTAAACTGGAGGACCAACTGAAGTTACATGAAGCTGATATTGTATACATTATATTGAAAAATTAACTTAATTCTTTGTCATACTACAGCTAGAGATGCTGCCATGTTTGAAGGGCAAAACAGAGTTGGGTGGTGTAACACAATGGGTTCTCAATTTTCATTGCTGCAGATGGCCTTCCTTTAACAGACAAAAAAAAATGTCATGAATTGTAAACAAACTATGCAATTTATGGCACTGAAATTCAAAGGAACAAATATTTCCAGAATTTCTGAAGAGTCAATGAGCCAGGGTAGCTCAAATGGTAGAGCATCCAACTCATAACTTCTTGGGTTCTATTGCTAGTGTTGCCAACTGCCTCTACATATCACTGGGAAATGCACTTAGTTCCAGCTTCCTCTACAAGATACTGCCAATAATGTTTAAAGTGCTGTTAAAGCCAACAAAAAAAGCAAACACAAAAAACTCCGGCTAAGAGTCATTTTCTGTCTAATGTAAAGTCCACATGGGAAAGAGATGAAGAAAGCAAATTTTTAAGTAACTTATGTTTCTCCAAGAATACTTACCCAATCACATTACATTAGGAATATTAGCCTGCTACCTCATGAATCCAGTCCTACTAAAAAAGAAAATCATCTCATCCTATTTCAAATAGCCAATGGGCAATAACTCTTGCACATTACTCCCCTTGTATCACCAGTTGTCACTTGTTTTTAGCTGAGTGAGATGCTAATGAGGATGCTCGCATGGCGGGGTGGTTGGGAGGGTTTTAAGTAATGAGTAAGTAAGTGTTAAATAAGTATTCTCAGAGAAACATAATTTAATTAAAAATTTGCTTTCTCCTTTCAATTTATTCCCCAATTTCATTATGTTAGGAGAATAAGTAAAAAGAGTGGATGCTGACATGCATGTTAACTCGTAATGATCTTGTATATGGTCATAGATAATTGTTGTTGTTGTTGTTGTTGGGTTTAATGCCATTTTTCAGCAAAAGATAGGTTATACATGGCAGCCAGTATAATTGGTGGAGGAAGAACCCTGGAAAACCCCAGGAAGAACCACCAACCCACAAGAAACTACTGGCGGGCTTTCTCACGTGCCCATGTTAGCCGAGTCTGAGACTCGAACTCACGCAGACAGAGGTGAGATGGCAGTGATCCATAATGGTGAGTGCTTTAGACCACTCGGCCACTCGGGGCCCCCATCATAGATAGTGTGGTGGGATGGGGGTCTTAAAAGACAAAGTCCGAGAGGTGACAGAATCGCTCAAAATTGGCAGAAATTGTAAAATAATGCATACAACCTGCAGTACATGATAATTCCACAAATGAATCCAAAAGGAACGTTGGATGGGCTTATTGGAACACAATAAATATCTGGATTGTCAGAGGATGAACTGGAAAACATATGCTCTGTACAGCAGAGAAGCCAAAGATTTGCAACACCTGATGATGCCAAGGGGAGGTAATGGACAAGAAGTACTGCCATTTATCTATTTGAAATAGAAGATGATTTTCGTCTTTTAGTAGGGCTAGATTCGTGAGGTAGCAGGCTAATATTCCTAACATAATGTGATTGGAGAATGTATTTGAAGGAGAAATGCTGGTCTGATGTCAGTGACAGATGATCAAACTTAAGGACTGACATGTAACTGTTCTGAGTGAAAAATTCTTAAATTTTTTTATTTGTCTTTTTTATTTGTCTTTTTACATGTTCACAAGGTCAACCATTTTTTTTACTTCAAATGTCTTGCAAGATCAGACTTTCATCCATGTTCTAGTTTTATGATCAATTGCACAGGTCTTGCATAACATGTGATATTCTCCCAGTTATGTCTTGGAAAATGTAACAATTTCATGGAATATTCTTCCAATATCACTGACAATGATTAAAAATCAATTTTTTTTCAATTCTGGGTGCTGTTCATTAGTTAACTTTTTCTGATATGGCTCAAAGTGTAGACTGGTTCTCAATTTTGTTGTACTGCTATCTTGCAATGAGAGGGATGAAGTACAACCCAAGTTCTAAACACTGGAAATGGAACACAAGATAGAATGCTTTCTTACCCTAAAAAATTATTATCACTTAAATCCATTATACTTTAAAAGATCAGAGAAAAGGGATCATAATTTGGAACATGGATTATCATTCAAAAAAGTCAGAGAAACTTCACTGAAATAGATGTTGGCATCTCTGGCTATCAAAGAAGTTTCCCCTATGTTGATCAAACTAAGCAGGTGGCATTATGTAACAATTATCACAAAGTCTGTGATAAGGGCTGTTCCAGTAAAACATATATCCCCCCCGGGGACGTCACTTCAAAAACACTTCTGTAGGAGGTTGTGCTTCAAAGTATTTTGATTCTGACAGTGGAAGGTTGATTAGAAAAATCACTTCTGTTGTGGGTTGTGTTAACAAAATGAGAAATCACTGATGGGGTTGTCAGAAAAAAAAAAAAAAAAATACATATTTAAAATTGCAGTTAACCCCCTCTCCTAGCAGTCTAACGTGAATAAAACATTGGGTCAGAAAATGATGCCAGTACACGCAAGTGCACCTAATTTGTACGAATTCGCATACTTTTAAAGCAGTGATATGCATTCCGCAAATTACGTCAACGTCACGGATATAAAACGTGCTTTGCACAGCATGCAATTTTTATTCAACTTTTAACTTAGTGCATTTCGTGATGTAATTCGCGCTGCCAGTAGCAGTATCGCAGCGCTTGATGAGACATCCAGATTCAGGAAGGCAAACGTTAAAATAGCTGGATACTTCGGTTTGACATGAATGGCTGTTAACTAAATCTGATTGGTTCATTGGGCCCTGGAACAAGCATTTTATGGTAGATTTAACCTTACTTTCATTATGGAAGTTTTACAAATGCGTGTTTCAAATAAGGGCCAGACAGGCAACCAAAATGGCTGAATCACAACAGGGTTTGTCGCCAGATGACATTTTCAGTTGGCAAATACTAGCTGGTGATAGCTATGATGACAATGAATTTCATGTATATCAGTCTGTTGGACATTGGGAAATTGTCAATGGAAATACCAGTGTGTGATTTTGAGCCCAAATTTGATGTTGAGTGCGAGTCCATTGTACATCTTGGATGGACAGGATGCCGGTTATATTTATTCAAGATACCCATGACTGAACAAGCAGACTATGGGAATGTTGGACTTAAAACCCTAATACAGCATTATGGAAGAGAAAAAAATCTGGCATAAGAGGCAGCAAAGCACTGATTCAAGGAAGTGAATCTTTGGCAGAGTTCATGTTAGTGAAAACTTTTCTTTTTGGAACAGAGATATCCAGGAGAGAATACCGGGGCCATACCTGTGAGATGTTGAAAATTGCACAACCATAAAAAACAGTAACTTGTTCAAGCTAGTTATGCATATGCATTTCAGACAGCAGGCAATGAAAGGGAGTTCTCAGCACAGAATAATATTCATACATAGAGGAGGAGGATCATATTAAATTCAGAAACAATTGTGATGGTGGATGGAAATCTAATTTGTAATTTACTTGAAGTAGTTCTTTAATATACAATGTGGCTAATTTCTGACTTATTTACACTGAAATTCAAAGTTACTCTCCCCCCCCCCTTCTTTTCTACATGAAGTGTTTACTTAAGCTCTGTTCATGTCGGACCATATTTACCGGTCAGTGCACGCGTCCACTCTCTGCGCATGTCGGATAATCCGGTCGCAGCGCATGTACACATTTAATTCTATATCTGCTTCGACCGGTCCATCCAGCACTGGGTTGGGCGGAATCGCTGTTTGCGGTTGTGAAGTCTATTCAGTTGACTGGTTTGTTTTGGCATTCAAGATGGTAAGAACTTCAGCTTGGCCCCATTAATTACCTCTTTTATCATTATTTTTATACTGTCCTAATTTCCTTCTTAAGTTTAGTCTCCATCCACCTAAAATATATCCTCCATTTGTGACTGCTTATTCAACTAATTATTTGCTTTCAATAAACCTTATTATTTTCATTGGAATTTCATCTTCACTTCTTGATTTCAGTAAGTAAGAATTTCACTTTATTTTATTTGATTTTATTGGTCTCTGGTTATCCCATGGTATTTCTGTTACTTAACCATTATCTTACAGTGTGTCCAGTCAGCATGGTTGAAAAATGCATACAACCACTGAGAGTTGTTGAAGGACTCACATTACTACAGATATGAAAGACCGAGACCATACTCTAAATTAGTGAAAATAAAATAGAGTACTGTATTTTATGTAATTTTTTGTACACGAAAAAATAATTATTTATTTCAGTGTACGAAAAATTATATGTAAAATAAATAATTATCATTTGGTGGTGCTGACTGTGTACGAAAAATAAAGGGATCATACCAAAACAAGTTCTACAGTGCACATGCTACTCGACAACCTAACGGTACAAATGTACAAAGTAGACGTATATTTTCTGTCTCATAAATCAAAAGTACTGTTGTTATTAGTGAACGAGAGAAAGAGAGAGAGAGAGAGAGAGAGAGAGAGAGAGAATTATGTCTCAGTGTGTAAGCTTGTCTGCATTTAGAACATATGTACCTGTTATGTTGTGCAAAATGATCAAGATGGTTTGAACATGTATAAGTTATGGGTATTATTTATTGGTAAATTGTACGCAACGATATGACCCCACATCATCAAGAAATTAAGTGCAAGTTGTATTTTTACCGCAACAATAATCTCATTATCAAATTGCAATAAAAAATAAAGAACTTGAAATCAACGCTTAAGTTAATGCGTGCGCGTGTGCACGCGCGCCAGAGAGATCAATCAAACAAAATTTTTTCAGTGTACAAGACCGTATTTATTCAGTGTAGTTTTTATTTGTAGCTTTTGCAAAGAGAAAAAAAGACTATTTTCAGTTACCTGACGAGTGGGATAATCCTCATGTATTACAACCCTACTATATTCCATTAGGAATAAACACCGCTAAATCAACAGTTCATTCTTGTTTTAATTATGATGTACATTGTCACAACAACCACATGGCTATACAGTGTTATTTACACTTATTATACATTTATGCTTAGCGGTTTGGTTAGTCTAGTTGAAACCAGATTGAGGGCAAGAATTGACTGAAGATGTCAAATCAGCGAGGCTGCCTGTAGGGAAATGAGGCTCGCTTTAGGGAAATGAAAGTCTGTCAATGTGCTATTGAAGCTGTTGTCCATATAGCAGATGTTATAAGGACAAGCGATCATATGCATTACTTGTTATTCGAACTCAACAATAAAGATAATAGTGAGGTATATCATAGAATAGATTTGCAATAAAATGTTAATTATATCCAAGTCAAAACAGAACAAGCACTTAAAAGATAGTTTATGTATATATACGAATCGATTTAACGGAGTCCGTGACTTTCAAATTTACGATGGAAAATGACAAGGTTTTTATATGTTTGTATGACTAATGAAACAATAAGACTAGTTGACCAGTGGTCTGTGGTCTTCACTTTAGCATGTACTGAGATGTAATTTTTGTTGGATAAGACAACATCAAAGGGCTTCCCAACTCGTTTTAAAATGCACGTGGTGTTTTGTTACAGTGACGGACTTAATAAGGAAAACTAATTTTTAAAGGTATGGTCTGTAAAGTCCTTTGTTCATTTGTTAATAAACACCAGTAGATATTGTAATGACAATAAGAGTTTTTGCACATGGGCGCCCGCAGGATCTTTTGCAAAAGGGGTGGGGTGGGGGTCAGTCAGTCATGGCCGGGAGAGTTAGTATAATAAGCAGTCTGAAACTAAAGCTAATATTTACTAAGCGTTTTGAACAGAATCTTGTGACATATTTTCAGCTTCATTTGCATGATTAAACTTGTTGGAATATATATTGCAGTATGATCTGGGGGGGGTCACGTGACACCCCTCTTGACCTATGCTGCGGGCGCCCATGCTTATGTATCAATCATTATATTTTCTCACCAACAATTAATCATTAATTTTTGTAAAAACAAAGTGGGAATACGGTATTTTCGAACTTTTTTTGCAAACGTAAATCTTCTTAGTGGAAATTTTATGTCCTATAATTTAATGAATTTTTCAAATAATATAAAGTGATATGTACGAAAAATTATGATACATTTAAATAATTATTATTTTGATAACTGAATTGTGTAAGAAAAATTAAAGGGTATGAAAAAATACATAAAATACAGTATACAAGGTTTGACTGTCCCTGATTGGTTGATAATGAAAGTAAGATTTTAGTAAAAAGAATCTTTTGAGAGCTTGTCCTACTTGTAACTGAAAAAAAGTCAGGGACATTGTTTTATTAACATAATTTCCATCCCTTTACAGACCTGAGTTTGGAAGACTCATTGCTGAAATCAGCACTGGACTCTTTATAGTGTAGTATTGAAAGCACACATTTCAAACTTGTGTAGATCCAGAAAATGGTGCGGCTGTTATGGTTTTCTTTTCACAAAAGCTGTTGTTTTAGATGTGTCTATACTGATACAAATTTGATCATGAGCACTGAAAATTTTAAGTTACTGAATTTTAATATCATGGTGTTTGCAAAGGTTTACAGTGGGAACTGAATTAGTACAGTGAGTCTTGAACTCTTGAGCTCTGTGCAGAAACATGAAATCCAAGCAGAATACATCCAGAAATGTAGAGGTTTTCTATCTTGGATTTAGTCTCCCTGTTGCATTTCACATTGATATGCATATTCACAAACAATTAGCATAGTAGTAGGAAAAGTAAGTGACAAATTTGTCTGTTTCTGTCCATTCTGGTGATTATGTCCACTGAATCAGTATAATTGGGAAAAAATTTGGCAAATTTAAAGATTGAAAAATCTTTTGGTAGATTATGATTATACACTGTACTTCTGCCTGAGAGATGTGAAAAATTTAATTTCTTGGTTTGTTGATTCTGGTTGTTGCTCAGTTCAAATGCATCATTGAAAAACACTGATGCATTCTCATACTTTGTTACAAATATTTATTACAGATGCACAGCTCCAGATATTGGTGAATATAGCTTGAATAAGTTATAACAGTTCTGGTTGGAACAATGGACGTTGTTAGAGAAACTTTAAGTGAGCTAAAATGTAAACTTTTCGGTAGTGTGTGATGCAGGAATTACTCAAGACTTATCCATCTCTTATGCTCACCATGAAAAATCCATTTGTACCAACTGATGATGACTTTTAGGTAACTGTCAGAAAGGCATAACTGACAATATTCAAAGGTCTACAAAAATTACTAGAGTCAAAATTTATAAACTCATACAACTGTGGCAAAAATGATGGACTAGCACTTTTGCTGCTGTTGCCACAGTTGATTAGTTGGTTGATTTAGTTTGGTTTGGTTTGGGGTTTTTTTTGGGTGGGGTTAACAGTATATTAGGTGGAGGAAGAACCCCAAAAGACGACCAACCCAAATTGGTTGATCTGTGACAAAAACTCACTCTGTGAGATGTGCAAGTGATCTGTAAAAGCAAGCACCTTAGTACACTTAGGCACATGGAGCCTCTGTTGATTTGATGTTTATCTCCAATAGCCAAAGTTATTTAGACATGAGATCTCAGGTTTCAGTAGATCATTATGGCCTTTACACCATTTTCAGATGAAGAGAATCTATATATGGCAGCTAGTTTTACTGCTGAAGAAAATCCAAGTACTTTTGAGACACCAAACACCACTTATGTTGAACCACTGACCTTCCACAAGTAACTGGCAACATTCTCATTTGCACATTGGAGGCAAGTAATCACATGACAAGTATCTTGTACCACTCTGCCATGGAAGCCCCTCAGACCATAGGTATAAGTCTCGTATGAAAGACGAGAAGTGGGAGATAGAACCTGTGACAACTGGATTAAAAGTGCAGAATGTTACTGCTAGGCCACCAGTGATGATGATGATGCTGCTGTTGACAATACAGTTAACTGCAATGACATTGATTTTACGAGTACTCTGGGAAAAAATGATTCCTTGACTTTCATCCATTTTTTAAAATCTAATTTATGATATAAAAATGCTTGACTTGCTATATTTTTTTTTTTTTTAAACATTATATTAGTCTTGCAACAAGGCATAAAAATAAGATGTTGGTAACTGAAATATATGTTCTTACAAGAAATGATATAGTGTAAAAGTAGGCAGAAATAATGCAATATCACTTTCACAGGCATTAATGATTTTTTTCTGACAAATCATGTATTATAAGTTTACCAAAACATTTATTGAAAAAAATAACAAGGGAATCATAGCATCTGACCACACATTTAAAGCAATACAAGATTTAACTATTATTCTAATCAAAAGCAGCATGCCTGAGAACAAAGAAAAATAGCAAAACATAGTGATCACTTTAGTAAACACACAGTTTAGTATGGATACAAATTCATGATTTCTGTATTAGAATAGAAATCCCTAATATAAAATCTATATTCATGGACATTAAATTAGTAGGTATTAAGGGACTGATCAATGACATCTACAAATAAGCCACCAAGAAAATTTGTGATTTCACAGTATCAGAGACATACATGGCTGACAGACAAACAAACAAAAGGACAAAAGATTGATTATAATGAATGAATACAAATAAAAATATGCAGTAGGTTATATGATCTATAAGAATCCAGTAGATTACCTCCAGCCAGCTAACATTTAAATCGCTTCTGTCCCCATCCCAAAATTAAAATTGCTTCTACCACCCACTGACCCATAGCCAGAAAATATGTAAAAGAAATATGATTCTGTAGGGGGCAGTGTTTTTCGATTAAGACATATCTGACGGTGGATCTTAATTTTTTAATCTGCTTCTGTTGTGGGTTGGTTGAATTTGAAAGTGCCTTCCCCCCTGGGGGTATATGTTTTACTGGAACAGCCCTAAGTGATGCATGCACAATTTGACAAGTGACTGACAGATGATGGTTGATAGACAGGCAATCAGTGAAGTACCTGTGTTAGGCTGGTAGTAAGAGTGTGGAACTGGTGATCCAGCAAGACCTGTAGGAGCCCAAGAACTTCCTCAATGTAATGCAGCAACTCCTGAACATGCAGCAATGATATCTTCTCAATCTTCTGTGCTTCAGCTACAGAACACAAAATAATAATTTCTATCTTATTTTAACTATCTACTGCTATGCAACAAATCTGACACTAAGTTGTTTACATGAAATCACAGAAAATATACTTGGAATCACAGAAAATATACTTGGAATCACAGAAAATATACTTTGAATAAAAAAGTAATGAGTCATATATTAAATGACAATGATACTATACGTAATACAGATTAGTGAATCTGGACTGGTCACAAAAATTCCCATGACTGATAGAAGCAATAATACTCACCTTGCAGTTTTCTGCGGGTTTGATCATCTACTGCTCCTACCAAGTGAGGGGTGAATGGCACTGAAGTGCCCATAATACTGAAATTAAAATGACAATTAGGTCTCCATTTGTATGTCTTACGGTGAAAAGAAAATGATATTTAGGTCTCCCTTTGTAGGTCTTATGGTGAAATTAAAATCACAACTGACATTTGCATA
The DNA here is from genome assembly GCA_016617855.1 of Megalonaias nervosa. NCBI lineage: Eukaryota > Metazoa > Mollusca > Bivalvia > Unionida > Unionidae > Megalonaias > Megalonaias nervosa. Next base: position 195,469 of record JAECUM010096146.1, on the reverse strand, counting down.
AATGTACTATTAAAAATCCCAATAACCCCAATTATGTTCAGGATGGGCACCAACATAACTGTACTATTAAAAATCCTAATAACCCTAATTACTTTCAAAATAGGCATATGTGTAACTGTACTATTAAAAATCGTAATAACCCTAATTGCTTTCGAAATAGGCATGTGTAACTACCATAAAAATCCTAATAACCCTAATTACTTTCAAAATAGGCATATGTGTAACTGTACTATTAAAAATCCTAATAACCCCAATTACTTTCAAAATAGGCATATGTGTACCTAATATAAAAATCCTAATAACCCTAATTACATTCAAAATAGGCATATGCATAACTGCATTAGCAATTATTACATGGCTGAATCAATAACCATTCCTTCAGGAATCAGATCTGTCCATTACATTTTCATCAAATGCCAACATGGGAAAATGTATCTTTCATTTATGTCCAATTATTTTAGAAAACTTTTGTCTAAACAACTTAAACTGATTTCTACACTTCTGCAATTGGTCACCATCCTCTTTTAAATTTCAAGAAATCCTTATTCCTACTGAAATTGTTGAATACACTTACCTACTTTCAGTGTCTCATGACATAAACCTATATGTACATAGTTAACCTTTTGTGTTGGCAACCCCAACAATGACCTTTGGAAACAGGTCTTAAAGGCACTGAATTATCAAATATGGAATCAAATTTGATGATCTCTAAAGATGGGTGCTCTATTAAAGGAGGTAGTACCTGTCACAGAGAAGACTGTACTCCAAGCCAAGGAAGCACAATGTTTTCTATTACACAGTCTAATACAGATAGCTGACATAAGCTATTAGGTTGTAGAACAAAGTGACATAAGCAATTAGGTTGTAGAACAAAGTGACATAAGCAATTAGGTTGTAGAACAAAGTGACATAAGCAATTAGGTTGTAGAACAGGATTATCATATGAAATTCTGCTCTATTTTGAAACAAGTACCTGTCATATGACAGTAGTCCCTCCTTTTACTAACAAAGAATATGGGGTCCATTGTAATTCTTCCTTACATGAAGTTGGCAATGATAATAATAATAATAATAATAATAATAATAATACTAATAATAAAATTTTCTTTTTAAGGGTAACTCAGTTGTTCATAATATACTATTCTCCTCTGGGGCCCTCAGACTATTGCAAGCAAAAATAAATATAATAATAAAGCATGCTTAAATATATCAAATGTAAAGGCACATAGTGTATATGATATGCATTAAGAGATTAAATCTGCACACGTGTTTAATATTTCAATGTTTATAAAGAAAACTACCTTTCCAAATAATGGAGATATGCAGCACATTAGCTTTCTTTTTAATTGTATGGTTCTGAGGAGCTCATTCCAAAGAACAGCACCAGAGAAAGCAATAGGTCTTAGTTTCTGGAAATGGTGTTTGGTAATGATCATAATTTTTTATCCTTGGTATTGTTATGCTGTGATCCTTTATATGCATTTTTCTTAGGGAATGAAATTGGACATTCACTATGGCCAGAAAATTACATGGTGAGGTTCTTTGAAGTGGAATGCAGTATACCATAGTATATTCCTGAAAAAAACTGTTATCTTTATAAGAAAGCTAACCAAACAAATTGGTGAAGCCATGATAATGTAATAATATCATGTCCATTTTGCACTCCTGCAGTCCTAGGTACAATACTGGTATCCAACATGTACAAGGGTAGGTGGTTGCCCGTCTAAGGTTGGTGGTAACCCCAGGGTCTCCAGTTTCCTCTACTATGAAAGACCACATTATGCTAACATTTGTACCACAGAGGGCACTCTGTAAAAGTTGGACACTTCTGTTGTGCAATTGATAAAAAGTTTCATTCCTATTTAAAAGAATGCTATAACTGAGACAAATCTAATTTAATATGAATTACTCATGACTGGATGTAACCTGAAGTACACATGACTGAATGTAACTTGAATTACTCATGACCAGATGTAACCTGAATTACTCATGACTGGATGTAACATGAATTACTTAGGAAGAGATGTACCTAGTGTCTGCAGGTCCAGAATCAAAACGAGAGTTGAAGTCCACAAAGTCTGATAATTCATGCATACTCTCTAGAATGAATTCAAGTTCATCTGGGTGATAATTACAGGTCAACTGAAAAAAAGATACAACAATCCACTACCATAAAAAATACAAAGTTACAAATTCAACATAACCATAGTTAGCAAAACTTTGTGTCTCACCTCCTGACCATATCTGGTCTAAATATGGCTCAAAAACATTAATGTAAAGCCTCAATTTTGTAGACAAGTACCTCAGATAAGATACCTATTTCTCACAATGATTTGTATATTTGATACAAACAGTTTGCCAATGTCTGACAGTCATGTGGGATATGCCTGTCTCTGACCGTGAGGAACTATATCATATTTGATATACTGTCTATATATATAACTGGCTTAAGTGCAATTAAAATTTCATCCATGGTTCGAAAGTTATTCTCTAGACAAGAATATAAGCCATGTTCCCTTGCCATCACATTGTCCATAAGTTTGCGGACTTGGCTATGGTACATGATACACTGTCTGGTCATGATATAAATAAATTTCATGAAAATCTCTAAGCATTTCAGTGTTATAGACTGGACAGGCAAATGATAATGGATCGACAATACCATAATTTGCCCCATTTAAGATGGGAACATAAAACAAAACAGCAACAAATCATTCAGATATTATTTGTTTTAAAATAATTTATCTATTGTAAAGGTATACATTATTAATGTACCATATATACTTGTTTATAAGATGATACTTTTTACCAAAACGTTTATTCATGCAGAGTAAACGTCATCTTATAAGTGTGACCTACCAGATTCTTTATAAATATGGGAAATTCTACACATATCAAATTTTTTTTACTAAATCTTGGAATTTCTAAATGTTAACAATATATGCAAAGTACTGTCACTGCAAATATTTTTTTTTTCTCCACGCCACAATTCTCATCCAGAAACACATACATGATAGGCACTGAGCATATCTTTTTCATTACAGTATTTGTTACATAATACTTGTATATACATCTGGAAAATAACTTGAAAATATTAAATTAAATATTACCTACTGCTAAGTAAGGGGCCCATCAACTTTGCCTAACTTTGGTGTTCACTGGTAAGTACACTGCTTAAATCTTTCATGTAAGCCCAAACATCTATTTGTATTCTATTTTTGTTTTGCTGTATAAACACTTTTTGATTTAAATAAGTTTTGATTCAATTTATATTTGTGTTTTTCATAAGATAGATCTAACTCCAAAGTGGTATTTCCCCCGAGTTATTTGTCAGTTTACATGGAACAATGAGTTCTTGGCCTGTACAGCAGTACACAAATTGTTTCATCAGTTGACAATCCTTTGACTGGAGTCAGCTATAATGGTGCATCCTTGGCCAAGGCACCGTACTCCAAATGCCTCGACACTAAATAACCTACTTGTGTTGTTGTGCCATAAAACACCAAACCAAACCAAACCAAAAAAAGCTTTGATCAGACTGTGAATTTGAACTTATTCAGTGCCAAGTAGAGTCCAACAAATCCCTATGCACATCTGTAAAGACAGCACCTGCTTTGTTTTCCAGTTGACAACCTTTGATACGGCAGTAAAAATGATACTTCTTCAATGCCAAGTTAATTTTTATTTGAACTCCCTTTAATTAAGTTAAATACAACTAAGACTTGTTCAGTTGCATCCTTTAATAGTTTTCAGACTGTATGATCAAAGTGTCACCTACTGAAAACCATGCTAAGTCTCTACATATGCAGATGACAATAAAGATGAGGAAGCAGAGTCGGATGATGTTCAAACGATGGAGGATTTAAAGACTTTATTTGATGACTCAAACAATAAGGATGAAATTGTGGGCTTTGTACCTGATCACATTAGACTGTGACATTTAAAGGATATTGTGAATCACAAAAAGTGTGGAATTAACATTCATGGTTTATTTGTAAGATTAACATATCATGAGATGTTGTGAATCAGTTCATTCTGGTCTACTATTTTATACAACTATGTGACCTATACTAAAATTCATGGATTTATCATATAAGTGAATTTAAAATGTGAAGTATCATGGATTTCTATAGATTTTATTACATAAGGCCGGATAAAATGTAAGTTGTCAATTTATCTGTGATATATTCAACTCAATAATATAACTGTACAGTTGTCCTCCTCATAAATGGCACCCCCCTTACCAGCAACCACCCACTTTTTACAGCCAGAATCCCTAGGCACTGAGTTTATGTTCAAAAGTACCCCTCAAGAAAGGCCACCCCTCTAACGTGACCAGTGGACAACACAGTGCAAAAATCTAATATTTACCACTCCCAAGCAGCAACATTTTGTTATTAATATATCTCTAGAACCAATATTTAATTCATACAGTAAGGTAAGTACCAATAATTTAATTATCTTTCCCAATGTCTCTTTCCGGATGTCAGGTTTTCGTTTATCGAAAGAAGTGTTGGCTAAAGTACATGTACCACAAGGGTTATTATTATATCATTAATGCCGACATTTTGAGGAAATGGGGTCAGCAATGTTTTGATAGAGTTTTGGGCTTCACACAGTGTTTTGTCTTTTTTTTTTTTTTTCTAACAACTGGATTTAATTGTCAAGATCATAACATGGATCAGCATAGGCTAAATATAGATTTTGTGGACTAACACACAGAGAGATATTAACCTTAAACAAAACAGGGTACCAGACAAAGACAGAAAAATCATGTGACAGTACATATACCACTTCCTTTATAAACAAGGCATTTTGCTAACTCTATAAAAGTGTAATCTGCATAATTCAATTGCAGTACTGTACCATTAGCAACACAGGAATAAATCGTCACAAAACTTCAACATGTCATCACCTAAATGGAAAAATAATACTTCAGAAGAAAAAGTAAAAGTTATTCGACCTGATGACAATGGGGAGAGTTCACTTGCTGAAAAATTTTATGTTGGGAAGACTCAAATAAACAAAGTCATAACAGATAAGGAGGACATTCTGTAGCAGTGGGAAAATGAAGTAAATGGAAAGAGAATTATTTTAAATACAAAACAATGTATGTACCAAGATGTACTGCCCTCCTCCTAGTAGAAAAAACAAGCTGACAGAATCTCTCTTTCTGGAGCAGTTTCCGAATCTCCTGGAGTATGGAAATTCGACAGGTGGCAACCTGATTATTCTTGGAGATTTCAACTTTCACTTTGACTGTCCTGGAAACACATGCACATTGAAACTCCTAGATTCCATTCACGTTTTCAACCTCAAACAGTCAGTTAGCCAACCCACCCATAAACATGACCATCTTGATGTATCAGTCTCTAACCCTCCACCTTTATTCGCTACTAAGAGAAACCTCCGTATGATAAACAGAACCAAACTAATGCATGACATCCAAGCAAACCTAACAACTAGTTTACCTACTACAGCAGAACAACTTGATAACTGCCTGCGTTCATTGCTCGACAAACATGCCCCAGCAACCAAGTGCAGAGTAGCAATTCAGAAGTGTTCTCCGTGGTATAGCAGTGTTAGGGACCAGCTTCGCACTGCTAAAAGAGACTGCCGTAAAGCTGAGAGGCTTTGGTTTTCCACCAGACTCACTATTCATAAGCAGATCTATGATGCCGCTAAGAAGAATGTCACAAACATAGTTCATGCAGCGAAATCAGCCCACTACAGTACTAAGATCACGGAAAGTTCCAGCTGCAAAGAGCTATTTGAGATTACTAACAAGCTAATGTCAAGGAACAAATGTATACCACTTCCAGCTACTTTCTCTCTAGTCGACCCTCCAGACCTGTTTGCAAATTTCTTCTGTGACAAAGTACAGACCATCAGAGATAAACTTGACAACACAATTTCAGTTGACTCGTCGTCACCATACAGTTGCGATACAGAATTTCAGCGGCAACCGTTAGCAGCATTTGAACCTGTCTCTATGGATTTAGTACGTACAATCTTGATGAAGAGTGCACCAAAGTCATGTGAACTGGATCCGATTCCAACGTCATTGCTGCTAGAGTACTTGAATCCAAAATTGCCTTCACTAACTGATGTTATTAATACCTCTCTCTCATCTGGGGAATTCCCATCATTTTGCAAAACTGCCATTGTAAAGCCTCTACTGAAGAAACCAACACTCGACCATAATGATTTAAAGAACTATGGCCCAGTTTCTAATCTGCCATTCATGTCAAAAATCTTAGAAAAAGTTGTTCTATCCCAACTTGTATCTCATCTGAATTCAAACAGTCTTTTTAGCAATGCACAGTCTGCATATCACCCTTGCCAAAGTACTGAAACTACTCTTCTGAAAGTAGTCAATGACCTTCTCTCTGCTTTGGATGGCGGAAAGATTACAGTCCTCACTCTCCTTGACTTGTCTGCAGCATTTGACACTATAGACCATGATATATTACTTCATCGTCTCCAGCATGTATTTGGCATTCATGATACGGCCTTACTATGGTTCAAGTCCTACTTGGTCAACAGGACACAAATTGTGTCCGCAAATGGAAAACACTCCAGCCTAGTTGATCTATGCTGTGGTGTTCCACAGGGGTCTGTTCTTGGACCTGTTCTCTTCATTCTATACACTCAGCCACTCTCAAGTGTCATAGATCATCATCCAGTGTCTCACCAACTGTATGCTGATGACACCCAAATATACAAATCTAGCCATCCAGCTGAAGTTGAAGCTACCATCCAAGGCGTAGAGAGGTGCATTTCCGATGTGAAATCATGGATGACATGTAACAAGCTGCAGATGAATGATGATAAAACTGAAGCCATCTGATTACAACACAAAGACTTTCTCATTCACATCCTTTACCTCAGACAATAAATATCAGCAACACCAACATTAAATTCACACAGTCAGTACGAAACCTCGGTGTCACTCTTGACAGTATTCTCTCATTGCATCAACATGTCATGAACATATGCAAGACTGCATATCTTGAGCTGAGACGAATCAGCTCCATTCGCAAGTATCTTTCAGTTGATGCCACTAAAACACTTGTGTGTTCCTTAGTACTTTCAAGACTGGACTGTTGTAACTCAATTCTGTCTGGTTCGTCTCAATATCTACTCAGAAACTTCAAAAAGTTCAAAACACAGCTTCTCAGATCATCCTTAGAGTACCACGATCAGAGCACGCCTCTCCCCTGCTCTGTACCCTACACTGGCTATCCATATGATCCAGAATTAAACACAAAATTTGTTCTCTGTGCTACGTTTCACTGACAGGCTCCAGTCCAACATACCTATCTGACCTCACCCATGTGTACACACCTGCAAGATGCTTACGCTCCTCTTCTGACACTCGTATTCTCAATTCCCACTATGAAGATGAAATAATATGGACAATGCTCTTTTGCATACCAGGGCCCAGCAATGTCGAACGAATTGCCCACTGCGCTTAGACACAAAGACACAGTGATCTCGTTCAAGAGTGCTCTTAAAACTCACCTATTTCAACTGCAAGAACAGACTTAAAGACCTAACAATGTATCCTTGCCTTAAATATTTACAGCATATTTTCTGTTTCTACTTTCATGGTGTTTGTTTTTATTTTTGTAATCATATCATTATATATGTTTTGTTTTTTTTTTAAGTGTTGTCAAATGTTGTAAAGCACTTAGAGCTTCTAAAGATTAGGCGCTATACAAAGTCCTCATTATTATTATTATTATTATTTAGATAATGATTTTGAATGGTTTTGCAATGCACATGCCAACAATACCCCATTCACATTTTATGCCTAAGAATAAGAACTATTAATTTATGTTGCCTCGAAATAAGTCTATTTTTAAGACAAGAAGAACATTTTAAAAATGAAAGCTACTTTTAAATGCAGATATTAACTGCTTTAAGTTATATGTAGCTTTCTTACTATATACACATACATATACATACACATACATCTCATAAATACAGTCTGGATAGGCCACCTGTCTTATACAGCAAATTTCCAGGAGCAGAAGGGGTGGCTGTATAAGAGGGGGACCACTGTATTTATTTTAAAACTAGTTTTGTCTCTAGTTTTCCTACCTACCTACCTGTCTGTCTATCTGCCCGTACTTACCCGTCTATCTAACAAGTTTAGCTTGTTTATTTTTCAAAGTGCAATTCCAACTCAATGGTGACTTATAGAAGGGTCAAAGTGAAATTGACTTTTTACAGCCCTAAGAAGGGGCAGGGCAACTTATAATCAAGTATATACAGTAGCAAGTAATCACAGGAATCTGAGAGTTTATAAATAAAATGCAACATCTGCAACAACATGAAATAACCTTATACTATAACTATACTCAAGGGCTGCAAGTGATACCCCACGTCTACACTCAATTTGACTTGTCTGGCATCTTTTTCTTCACTCAGACCTACACATAACCATTCAACAGAAAGTAATGTACTCACACATAACTCTCATCAAATAAATCTAATCTGGCCAATCAGTCTTTCTTTTTGACAGTACCCATCATACAGTCTTTCTACATTACTCCATAGGCAGAAGTAGCCAATTATACCAGATTCTACCCTGCAGTAAATAAAGCATTGGTCTCTAACGCTTGTACCAAACACAATGTAGATCTTTTATTACCAGGAAAATGAACAACGCAAAACTGAATATTTGATTCTGCAAAGAATAATGACTGTATCATAAAACTGTTGTCTACAATATTATAAAAACAATTTCATCAGATGTCCAAAAAATGCAAACTATGTCAATGTATTATAAAACCATTTTCATCAATATCCAAAAGATACAAACTACGTCAATGTTCTCTCTCTTGATATATATATAAATACACACACACACCACACATATACCTGTAGCTCCTGACAGCACTCAGAAACTGTCTTCACACTGTATACAAATGAACATTTTTGAAATGTTTCTGACCTGTATCATCTTTCTCATGTGTGTGCATATGTGTAAGCCTTGTTGACTCAAATGGTACAGTGTTAGATTCATAATGCAAGTGGTATGCATTCCAGAGCTCTCCTGGCAATGCCAGCTGGCTGCTCTGCACCTCATCAGACCTGCCAACCCTGACGAGTCCGTCTCAGTAAGGCAGTTGATTTTTTTTCCGTAAGATTGATCAGTTTTCAGTAAGATGTAACAAAATATCAATAACTGCTATTGTAAAGCTGGAAAATGTAATTAAACGTTCGACGCAGCAACGATAAACATTATGTTCAACTGAAAAGTCTGTAAAGTACGCACAGACTTTATTTACCACTAGTACAGTTGCACAAACTTTAGTTCCAAACCCTATGCAACTCAATGGCTTGTTGCTATCTCTCAATTTGATGTAATTCTTGGAAATTCTTTTTCCATTTCACTCGACGACAGCAATCATCTCCCGACACGAGACATACTCAAATTGGTATGCGATGTCCAATAAACGTAATTGTGTCCTTTCCAGCTTTTATTCACAAGAATCTGAATACTCCTTTTGATTCTTCTGTGTTGATTATTAACACTTCTTTAGAAGCTTATTTTCCCTTTCGTCTTAAACATGCATCGCTTCCTGGACGCCATTTTAAAAAAAATCTATAATCAACAGTTTGATCATGCAGATGCTTTGCATGAACAAATAATCGCAGTTTAAAGCATCTGGGGTGCTGCTGTAAAGTTAAGTCTGGTTCCCCGACTAATTTCACTAATTCTAATATGAAACCTGGATCCAAATCCAACATGGATGAACCAATTATCTGGCTTTTTTGTCAACAATCAATCTTCCATACTTTTTGCTTTTATGCCGTAAGCCCGTATTTCAAGAGTAATTTTCGTAAGACTTATGGCAAAATCATAAGGGTTGGAACGTCTGCCTCATTGAGAAAGACATTTTTCATAGAAGTAAGATATTGTCCTAGTCCATTTACATGTACAATTTTTACATTTATCCATTATGTTTCATGTTGTTTAATCTCACTCTCTCTCTCTCAGTATGATGCTTATAAAACCTATGCAGAAATTGGCAACTCATGCTACATGAACATGCATGCTACCTGGATATGGGAAAGAAGGACAATAAGAATATTTTGTTTTGAAAAATACAAGTAAACCTTAAGGACAATTTGTAATCTACTTATTATAGCATCTGTTGGTAAATGAACCGTACCTCAGTGCATGTAGAGTAATGAGCTCCTTTTTGATACAAAAACAAACACCTGTTACAGAAAACAATGGATGACCTCAGCATGGAGCAGTGCAATGCCTCAGATGTACCTCGGATGGACACAATTTTTTTTTATTGACTTGCCGCTGTTGATGTGGAAAAACATTGTTTTACAATAATTGTTTGATGTCATAATAAGAATTAATGATTCATTTTTTACATAAAGTTTGATGGGCAAGGCCAGATTCAGGTGGTAGATGCCCTGCAACAAATTCCAAGTGTACACACACCATTCTATTTCATTCCACTGCAGGGCCCCCAGCTGTTTAAGCAAGTACTCTATTTGCTCCACCTTTAATCAGACCTTGGCACCTTTAAAGAGAAGTGCAATTACCATGATCATTTAATGTTTATAAAAAAATTTTTACAAGCATGCACTATACAGTAATATTGGTATTACAAGTATTGATCTTTTTTCCCATTAATTTTTATCAACCAGTCAGAAAAATCTATTTATTTAGCATCTGGTGCATATATAGGTGAACAAACATTACATTATTCATTTCTTTGGTTTAAGTTGAGTGAAGAACCTTACTCTCTTTGGATGTGACACACACATGCATGCACACATAAATGCATGCATACACACACTTCATGCTTTACTGTCAAACACTTTATTGTCATGGTTTCAAATTTTGTGACTTGGGTAAATAAATACATGTTTTTGGGTACTTAATTTCAATGGTTTAATGCGTAGGTACATTGATAATGACGAAACTTCCACAATGATTTTAATGATACCTTTTGGATATTTTTTTATCGCAACTTTATATATTGATGCCTGACTCAGTCCATGAATGTTGTTTGGTCTAAAAATGAATGCTATGTGTTCATAAAATGAAGTATTAGCATTATGCCACATAATATAGAGAGTGCTTTCAATTGAGAATTTAGAGTGCAGAGCACTTGACCACTAAGTTCAAAATTGATATTATGATCCTGAATTTGAAGAGCCAAATTTATAATGTCAGAAATCCGAGGTTTTAAGTGTAATAGTTTAAGGAAATACGTAATAAACCATCAAAACAATTAATTACAAAGCAAATGTGTACTGGAAACAATTGTTGAGATTTCTCTTTAAACTAATAATTAATATGAAAGGGAAACTTTTTGCAGAAATGAATAACATAAACAGGAGAATAGGGGTGGAAGCAAGAATGAGAAATCAAATTTTTCAGTAAATTAGTTTCTCCTATAATACCTACTTGATCGCATTAATGTTTGGAATATAAGCCCCACTATCTCCCAAATCCAGCATTCTAAACATATGAATCATTTCCATCAATATTATACAGATGATGGCAGTAACTCTTGCCCATTACCTCCCTTGCCACCAACATGTAGTGCTAGTTTTAAGCTGAGCAGAGAACCTCATGAAGGTTACCCACTCCCCGAGCTTGCAAGCAGCTCAGCTGAAGGCAACATGGGTAATGTCTAGAAAGAAGAAATAATCTTACCACAACATTTCTGGGCAAATCCAGCGAAAGCTCCGTTCTGCTGATTGATGTCGACTGGCTCTGGAAGCCACTGGTGTGACTGAGATTGGGCCTAACAGATGTAGTGTGTCACTGTGGAGCCAAGTCTCCTACATAAAAACCTGACATCGATGACTGTACATGTCAGACAATGGCCTCACTTATATCTTTGATAGAGACATTATGGTCAAACACAAGGCTCACAAAGATTCCTCTTAATTCATGATCAGAGATTTTCATCAGGTGTCTCTGTTCTGGCTGTATGTCAGAATATGATATGCATATTACCCACTTCAATGACCACAACAGGGCTTGAGGGGTTATGTTCTCTTTCCCATGTTTAACTATCTTTGAGCTAGATGAACTGGCTCAATCTGTTTCATATAAAGTCTGAGTGCACATACCGGATCCTGCTTGAAGGCCTCTTGGGTTGTGTCAATACAGGAGATAGGTCATACAATGATCTTGTAACTGCACACTGACATCAACCAATTTTTGGAGACAAAACCGGGTTGCATCATGAGGGCCGCCTAGCCGTCTGATCAAACTGAAGGTAGGTTGGGTCGACAGAGGGCATCAATTCACTGCCTAAGCTAATGCTATCAGAAAACAGGTTTTGTATGAGAGGAGTTTCAGCAAGGTCCTGGCTAAAGGCCTGAATTTGTTTTAATTCAGCCATGTACAAACACAGCAAAGATTCCTTTTTGGAAACAGTGTCAGTGATTTAGGTCAATGGGAGTCAAAGTTGGTCAACAAGTTGGAGATGCCTTTTTTATGACCAAGATCCTGTCTGCCATGATGATGGAATGTGTCTGATGTCACAGAGAGGTAGCCCTTAACAGTAGTAATCAATGTTTCTACTCAAACAACCAGAGAAAAATGTCATCTACTTGTGGGACAGAGGCAATCAAATGGACAATGTTACTGACTGTGCACCAGTCCCTGAAAACTGCCACCTTCCCTCATAAGCCTTCAAAGCACAAAGCCTTCTAGCTCATGCAATTCTTTCCACAACTGAAGGGTTGAACAGTTTATCCTGCAAGGCTCTACTGACAAGAGCCAAGCATGAAGGAGAAGACAATCAGGGCAAGGATGGAACATGTGCGTCCAAGGCTGTTTGAGAAGACTGGGATCCTCATGGGTAGATCTATTGCTTGATCATGATGCTGAGAGGCAATCAGAATCATTTTACACTTCTGGCCACTCAATTTCTGTATAATCTTTGGAACTAAGAATGTTGGGGGCTAGGCAAAGATTCCAAATCCTTCAAACTGACAGAAAGAGTGCCTACCAGACCAAGTCTCTTGATCCAATACTGGGGAAATGAAGGTGGGCAGTTGGTGATTTCACCTGGTTGCAAAAAGATCAATCACTGGACATGGATGGTGGGAGAACATGTCCCTTCCTTGAGAGAGAATCAGCCAAAATGATGAGTCTGCTTGGAGTATGTCTGATCTGGATGTCAATGTTGTGATTTGAATACCAATGGTGGAATTCCCAGACCAGTATGCTAAGTTGGGTTGATTTGGTACTGCCCTGTCTGAGGAGGTACATTACTACCACTGAGATGTCTGACAAGATGAGCACAATCTTTGCTCTGAAAATGGTCACTCCAAAAATCAAAGAGATTGATGTGGACAGCTGTGGTCTCCAGATCCCACCGGCTGCTGATGGTGTCAAAGCCTGGTAACAGATAGGCTCCCCAACCACAGGTGCTTGTATCTGTACACAGTTACATCCAGTTGTGGCTGTTCAAGAGGTATTCCTGTTGTAAGCCAGTCATGGTTGCATGACTGGTCCTAGAATGATACCATCTCACTCATTACAATGATCCTGTAATCAAGCAGCAATGAAAAGGGGCACTAAGACAGCGAGGCCATCTGCAAAGGGCATGTGAAGAGACAACCCAGTGTGACAAAACCTGCTCCTGCATTAAACAATTAGAGGAGTTGCAGAAACACCCAAGCTGTGATCCATTTCTTGTTGGAAATGGACTCTGTGAGGTTGATTTGGGCCACCTGAAAGTGGGGACGATGTACCAGGTTGAAGTGGGTGAGAAATCCCATACCCAGACGGATGAACTGTTGGGATGGACTTTTCTCAATTTATCAGAAAACTAGATGATTTAAAAGGGATAATGAGATCATTCTTTCTTGCATCTAGAATTGAATTTACAATACATTTCTGAAGGAAAATGTCAAATACACTGTCATGGAAGCATACAAAGTAGAACTGAGAGACAACACAGTTTAGTGGTTTTGTAAAAGTCCAAGAACTTATGTTCAAGTCGTAAGGGAAAGCAAAAATGACAATTTCCTTGGTATGCAAACTGCAGGAATTTCCCTGAGGACAGATGGATAGGAATATGAAAACATGAATCTGTCAGAAAAAGAATGATGGCAAATTCATTTAGACAGATAGAGAGGTGGACTGACCTTGACATTTCCATCACGAATTTTGGTGGAAGTATGAACTGAGTTAGATGACTTAAGATGATAAATGCTCTGTTTTTGTCATTTGCCTTCCTGGCCAGAAAAAGTTTCGAGTAAACACCAGGAGATTTTTGGTTCCAAACAATCTCCACCACCCCATTTTCAATGAGCACCCTGATCTCTTGCTTGTAAAGGGGTGTCTTGTACCCTGTCTAAGAGTACTTCCATGAGGAATGGAGATTATGAAACGGAAGGGGCTTGGCAAAATGAGATCTGAAACTCCTCCAAGACATTTTGGATCACCCACTCACCTAGCAAAAAGACATTGATCCAATGGTTCGAAAAACCTACCTACTGGGTTGTTGTCTGTGGGCAGTTGGGGACATGAGTCAATGGCGAAAGAGCAGAGGCTTGCGGGCAGAATAACTGCTTCTGAAACTAATTAGCAGAATGTTTTCAGGTAAAAGGTTGGGGTTGCAGCTGTTTTTGGGTTATGTCCTGAACAATCCTTTATCCCCCCCAACTCCTGCCATCACATCATAAAATATGATGACTATCTTAGACAACATGAAATAACTTAACCTTTGTATAGATAAGGTCATTTCAAGTTGTTACATATATTCCGTGTAGTTTACTGATAAAACCTTTTACTCCTGTCACAGAAGTATCATTCTGTTCTTTTCACATCATCATCATCAGTAATACATCATATAAAGTATAGATTTTCTCCATCACAACCATTTATTTTCTCTCACTGCCATCATCATATGGTAAACAGTCATATAAAGCATGTTTATCTAATTTGCAAACATTTTTTCTCTCTATCTTAAAAATCATGATCAGCCATGGTAAATCTGTCAAACAATTATTCATAATTTTTCCTTCACCATTGTTTTTTCTTCAATGAAAAATTCTCAGTACAAACATATCAAATTACCATGACTTTCATAAAGTTTTTTGAATACATTTTTTAACCTAACAGGTCCAACTTAGCCTTGATGTCTAAGTTCAATGATGTCATGAACCAAATTTTCTATTATCTTAATTTTAAATTTTCTATCATCTGAATTTTAAAGAAATATTCCTCTTCTGGAAATCTGTGTAAAATTCTTATGATTCTTTCTGAAAACAAGCATGATAAACGTTTCATTACTTTCAAGGGTTATTCAACCAATGGTACAATGAGTTACTTCCGCCTCACTGAGTCAAATATGAAGACTTTAAAATGAATAATGCTAAAAAGAAAAGGTGATCAATAGATGGTCGTCTGAAAGATATGCGTAGTATGTAAGTGTGTGTAAATGGATATGTGTAGGTTTTTCAGTCTTTTTACAATTCTGCAACAAGAAAAAGATGTGAGACAGTCAAACTGAGCAGAGAGGTGGGGTACTGTTTGCACTCCTTGTATATATTTATATAACTAATTAGGTTATTTCATGTTTTTATAAATTTTTCATTGGATTTTATTTATCGATAAAACGTCAGACTGCTGTGCAAGCAGTGTAAGTGTGTGAAGAAATTTGTATTTTACTACACTCAAAATATTCATGGAAACTACACTGCTTCATCATTATATAATATACTCACATAGTTCACAATGCCTTGAGGAGTCTGACAGGGGAAATCCTTGGTGACCATAACATCCCAGATTGGTCTGAAATGCATAATGTATAAAGAAACTGTTCACAGATTTCTTCAGTTATCAATGAGAACGAAAAAAAACAATCTCAATAAACATGGCTAGGATGTCTCTTGGATACATACAAAAAACCTGTACATGTTAAAATATTTTTTCATCACCACAAGTGCAAATTTAATTACAGCATTGAGGTAATACCTCCACTGTAAACTTAAATCATAAATATGTTCACAGAACATGGATGCCCCACCAGTGTCTGAAGAGCTCTAAATTTGAGCTTTTAACCAAGCTGTGATGGATGGATGGACAAGGGCAACTATCACTGTTATGGTGGTTCAGACAAATCGATATTTGGATAAATTTCTGAAGTTTAAATGCCATCCTAGAAAGTACACACAAATTATGTCATTAACAATAACCCCGTCCTGTACTATTACAAAAGCTGATTTCCTTTATAATATTCAGAGATCTCCAATTTGGAAATGCATTTCCTTCCAATACAAGATTATGTAATATCCATTTCTGAGACTGATTTAACCCCAAAACTTGACTGTAATGATACACCAGGCATACAAAGTGGTAAATTTAAAGTCACAATGATACACCTGGCATACATATGCCTGGTGTAATAATAATAATAATAATAATAATGTTTGTATTGTCAGAGGTATCCAATTTGTTACAAGAACTAAATTCCTTGGTGTTCTCTATCATATACATGTCTTTACAGGTAAAATTACAAAAATGCCAAGTACAAATATTTACAAATGATATTACCTCCTGCATACAAGCTTCAACAAGACCAAACCAAATTAGAAATGTGTTTGATGTAAACCATCTCCTGGCCTGAACGATACAGCTGACAACCTTTCTCAAAAATTTATCCTGGCAGATAAATCACTTGAGATAAGCCAAGTGTGAAGGTGGAGAATCTGTGAATTGTTGTGAAGAAGATACCCCTGCAGGTCCCTCCTCTGATGTAATATCATGAGCTAGTCTACCAACATGCTGAGTAGATCACTGAACCACAATCATTGGGGCCACAGAGGGGCCATCAGAATGAGCTCAGTAAAGGAGGTCCTAACTCTGTAAAGCATTTGCAGAATAATTTAAAAGGTGGGAAGGTCTGAACAAACAGATGATACACCTTAGAATGAAGGCATCCAATGCCCAGGCCCTCTGACTGGAGACATGTAAGGGAAGCTTGTTGTTATGTTCCATACTAGTCCAAGTGACTCCCCCAAAGCCTGAACAAGAACTCTGCAACAGAATGGTGCCAAGTCCATTCTGTGAGGACTACCATACCTTTCCAAGAACAGTTTTGTTTGTCCAGAATATGAAGAACAAGGAGGGTCTCCAACAAGACAGTCCAGTGAAGGAGTTTCCAAACCTCCATGCAAAGAGATGTATATGTACCTCCTTGTTCTACAAAGTATGCTACTCCCGATATGTTGTTGCTGGAAACCATCACACAAAGACTCCTTATTTGGTTGACATCCCTAAATGGGTTAAAATACTGCCTTTATTTCCAAACTGTTTATGTGAATGGAAGCTTCCTTCCAGGACCACCACAAACCATGAAGAACTATACTTTCTGGCTCCCAGTGAGTACTCCAATCCAAATCTGATGTGTATATGCACAGACAAGAGTGGGGTTCTAAGGCGTGCATTGGGACTCTGATCCCAATTTTCCCACCAACACATGTAGTAATGAAATTCTGACACCAGAGGAATCTGAACGGACAGGGAATCCTTGTATGGTTTCCAGTTTGCCAGAAGGAGAAACCTGGCAGGTGCAAATACAGCCTTACTACTGGAAGCAGGTCTGCCACAGAAATCTAAGTCCCCAGGAGGGACATATTGAGGCAAGTCAACGAGATCTTGACTGAAACCTGCCAAAAGACCCAGGATTGTATCAACCGTGTCCAGTGAAACATAAACTTGCTCAATTAAAACAGCTGAGAAGGGATCAGCTCTTATTTTCCCTTGCATCAGGACAAGACCTGTGTCACTGTGGACCAGCAATAGGACAGATCTTATGAAAAGGGACTCTTTTAGGCATTTGTGCATCAACCAGTGATTGAAATACTGTAGGATGGGGATCCCCAAGCCGTCAGGTAGGCAGCAACAGTTCCCATCACCCTGGTAAACGCTCTGGTAGCAGAGGCTGACCTGCCAACCATGTACAAGACCTTTTCAGTATGACAATTTTTTTCCACAATTAGGACCAGTTTTCGATAAGGTGTAACAATGTATCATGTACTGCTATTGTCAAGCTGGAAAACACGCGTTTACAAGTCCAGAAGTGTGATTCAAGTCTGATGCAGTGACAGGAAACATTGTGCTAATCTCAAAAGTTTGTAAAGTTTACTTGAATCTCAATTACATCCAGTACAGCTTCACAAACTGCAGTTTCAAACCCTACAGAGCTCAAAGAGTTCTTGATGTGTCTCAGGTTAATGTAATCCTTAAAAAAATTAAACTTCACATGGGCTGTAGTGATTGCAGTCACCTTTCTTGCCATGATTTGCACTTGCTGCTTTTTTACCAAAGAATCTGAATAACCCATTCATTCTTCTGTACTACTAAAAATTTTTAAGAGGTTTATTTTCCCTTTTGTCCTCACCTGTTGGTTGTTGGGCACCGTGTTTTTTTTAAAACAAATAAGCAACAGCTTAATTATGCAAACATTTTGCATCACAAAATATGTGTGATTTAAAGTTTCTGAAGTACTCTAGTAAAGTTAGTCTGGTTCCCTGACCAATTCCACTGAATCTAATATGAAACCCCATTAAGAATAAAACACAGACAAGCCAGTATCTGGATTTTTCTACTATCATATTTCCATAATTTGTGTTTTCAATCTACAAGTCCGTATTTTAAGGGTCATTTCCATAAGACTTACAGCAAAATCACAAGGGTTGGCAGGTCTACAGAGGTTAGTCTTAATGGCAGAGCTCAAGATGGGAAAACCTTTCAGTATAGGCAAAAACCAGTGGTATTTCTTATGAGGAGGTAAAAATTAGGATGTGATGGTATGTATCCTAAAACTCAATGGAGACAGTTCAGTTGCCAGGCCTTATGCTTTCCTAGCTGTGGTTTTAGTCTAGATCTTGAAGAAATGTGTTTAGGGTGGAAAGATTGATGACAAGCCAGAACTTTCCACCTTTTCTGGAGACCTGAAAAATATTGGAGTAGAAGTTGGAGACTGGATGTTTACCACTCTCTCTTCCACTGCTCTTCGGCCAACTACATGCTTCATCATTGGCCCTTTAAGCCCCCCCCCCACATCTAAAGACATGCGAGAGGGAGGCTTGACCTAGTGTTGTTTCCTGATGTTGAGGCTGCATCTTTCTGAAAAAACTTCAAGGAAGGCATTAAGGAGTTGTAAAGATGAGGATGCTTCTAGGAATATTTTGACGGGGCAGGAGTGGGCTGTGAGGGACCAGTGCAGTTGGGGACTTCAAGTCCTAAGATGCATTGGAGGTAAGGAGAACACTGAAGAAAGTCTCTGCCTCAAATGAAGCAGCCCTAAGACAGTTCTTACTGTGATTAAGTAAGACCTCTGACATGTCCAAAGCAATTTCCCTGTGGAAGATGAGCAGTTCCTGCATTAGCCCTTGGGCAATGATAAAGCATACCTCAAAGTTCTGGCAACTGTTGCAAAATGACTAGCGGCGAAGATTCCTCCATCAGAAGACTGATGGAGACTCTTGAAAGAAAAAGGCAGTATATGAGACAATATTAACAAGCATACAAGGTTTAAGCTCCAGCGCCTCAAACAGCTTGAATGGAAGGTGACTCCAAATCCCATCAAAAGCCCACTTGCAATGCCATAGCATCCAAGAATGTGGCTTAACAGGCCAAGCAGGAGAGTGAACTCTATACCTGGATGCCAAAACCAGCTGTCGTAACACAGAAGGGTGACTGCCCCTTAAGCTGCCTAGCACATTCCTGGCCTTTTGAAAACCTTTGGAAATGCTCCCTTACCTTGGTCAAACGAAGGAATAAAAGGAGATCCAGTTGTGGTGTAGCCTCTAAGAGTCTCTGCAACTGGAAATGATTTTCTTGTCCTCCATGCCCAAAGCACCCAAAGGCTTGTGACACCATTCCAGGAAAGAAGGCCACAAAATTCATTCACCGTGTTTTCAAAAGACCACATCTCTTCCTCCATATGAAGCAACAACTGGGATAAAGAACATGACCTGAAGTAAGCAGAAAGGACCATCTATGCCAGCTCCTCTGTGAATTTTGCTGGAGTTTACAAAAAAAAGCAAAAAACATCATCTTCCTGCTCCTGATAGAAGATGGATCTTCCATACCCAGAGTCTTTCTGATGATACAGGAACTGAGGAGTAGGGCTAACCTCATCCTATACCTCCTTAAAGGGAGTGGTGAAATTCCCTTACAAGCAAGATAGGAAACACTCTCATCCACCGTAAATGGTATCAACATCAAACAAATGCTCACAGGGAGTGGCAGGGCCATCCTTACAGGCATTTTACGGGTAATGGGTATACTTTTGGCATTCCGAGATCATCTAATGGGAATGGACTGGCCTCCACTTTTTCTGTTTGTCTCCACACAAGCAAAACATGTAGGTGCATGACCTGCCACATCTTAAAACTGATTGGAAGCCAAAGGATAGCCATTTATGATACTCTTAATGGAAAGGATGGTTCACTTCTGAATGGATGTCCCCACATACCATAGGGGTGAATGGGAACATAGCAAATGGGGTGGGTGCCAATCTGATTCCCTTTCTTACTTGGACACATATGCCCTGTCACTATTATGATTGGTCAGCAGAATGGAGAAGGGGAGAAGGTGTCAACCTGATCCCTGTTCCTCCTGTACCATTAATGGGATTCCACTGACCAGTGCCTGGCACTCAAAGACCGGTGCCAGGTGACTGGTCCAAGACCAATTGGGCAATGATGATCTGATGGACAAGCTTCCATCAGACAATCCAGACTGATATGACTGCTTTCCCTTCTCCGAGATGCATGATCTGGTCTCTGGAACCTTTGCCAAGCCACTGACACTGATATAGTCTCTACTCAGTGAAAGACAGATCCGATACACTCCTGGAATCAAGAAGTAACCTACCCTGTCAGAATTCATAGATTCTTCTGGAGCATTTAGTCTCATGACTTTACAAGAGACAGATTCCATACACTCCCGGGATCAATGAATGTCTACCCTGACAGAATTCTGCAACTCCTCAGAAGAATTGTCTCTTGACTTAAGACAGATCCCATATGCTGCTGGAATTGAGGAGTAATTGGTCCCATAATCTCCTGGAACTACGGAGTTATATTCCGAGTCCAGTAAAACTCAGAATGAAACTGTTCCACTACATAAATACTCTTCTTTCAGGAAAAAACCTCCCAAACACTTCTGGAAGCAAGGAGTACAGAGGAAAGATGGGCATTTCTTCCTCCTTTCTAAGTACACCAACACTCAGCCAGGTCCCAAATATCATTAGACCAAACAACCATCTGTTCATATGCACTTTGTACATCATAAAGATTTTGGGTGTATATATGCCCAAACTTCCTCACATTTTGTGACATTCCTGCAAAGAAAAGTATGAAACACTGAAGCTAGTACTCTCAGAAAGGAGAAAACACAAAGCAAATATTTGCCTTCGAACTATACTGCAGAAATAGCAAAACAAAGTAATTTTAACACCAGAATTTAAGATCATACTAAGCAAAGACCTATTCACAGCAGTGCCACAAATTTATTTGATGCAAGGATTAAATTCATACTACCTAATCCAGTACTTATTTGAAATGTACTAATAATGCAGTGCTATAAAATTATTTCAATGCAATAACTGAGTGTACTGCCTAAGCATGGACTTTTTAATTATTTGATTTCTACAACTGATGAGCAAAACAATTCTTCCAGATTTCTCAAATGTTCCATAAAATGGGAGATTGGAATTATGAACTCAATGGGTAAGCAAGGCAATAATCACAGGTAGCAAGGCAACAATAACAGGTATACATACAAACACTGTGACAGATTAATTATGACTTCACAACACTCATATAATTCCTTAAAAACAATTCATACAGCTAAGCAAATACTTAGAGTTTAGTGGATGACTACCTTAGTATTCTCGCCATATATAGACATATGCCATTATGCTTCCCTGAGAGGGTGACATCAGGCATGTATGGTGTCATGTGGGTGTAGCCAGATTGTCCAAGGGTTGGCATAGGGGTGGATGTCTGGGGATAATGATGAATGCCTGAAACAGATTAGGAACAACACAGTTATCAAATATTGTCTTTGTTATAAATTTTCTAGAATTTAGCAAACAAACTGAACATGAGAAAAAAAGCAAAGACTTGTACAATATAGGAGATCATCAATATTTACTCATTTATTTGTTTGGGAAATGTTAAGTATGTTTTTCCAAGAATGCTTATGTGATTACATTAACATTAAGAATTAACATCTGCTACTTCCAGAATCCAGTCCTCCCAGGAAGACCAAACAATGTGTCTTTTTCACCTATATATCTTCATAAAATACAAGTAGACACTAAGGGAAGAAACTCTTCCATACCATAATAACATAATTTCCTCCCTCACCACAGCTGGGTTGCTACCCACGTACCAGCTGTTCCTCAGTCTAAGCTTGTACAATGCATCAACAAGGATACTCACCTTGTGAAGAGGTGTGGGAGTGATGAGTTGTAATGTGACTAGACAAGTATTCTTGGAGCATATATAATATATGATAAAAAATTTCTTTTTCCATCAAATACAATAATGGATCTCATTAATGTAAGGACTAAGTAAGAGGAGAAAATACATGCGTATCAAATTTATGCCTTTGTAACCCCTTCATCACATGAGTAGTAAAACCATTCCCCTGAGAAATAACTACTGCCAATACATAATTATTTTGAAGCTTTTAATCAATAGGCAATGAGAAATACATGTTGTTTCCTTGCTGAAGAAAATTTCTAGGCAAATCCAGAGAAAGCTTTAAACCAATGCCAATGATTGAGTCTGTGCTGGCATCAACATCTGGTGGATGTCAGAGCCTACTATTCCTCTGAGATTCAGTTCTCTTCTCTATAACCTAAATATAGAAGATGAAAGATGTTGACTGCCCACCTGCCAGCCAAAAACTTCAGCAATGTCCTAAATCAAGCAGTTCTGTCTGAATGCAAGTTTTGCAGAAGTTACTTCAATTTCATGTGCTGACATTTCATGAGGCATGTATAATCCTGAAAAATCAAAAAATATTCTAAGCGAATCACCCACTTGAACCAAGATGCCAAAGCCGGGGAGTGATGTCCTGCTTTTCCTCCTTAATAAGTGTAAAAGCCTTGCCTGTTCCTATTAATACTTTCAGTGCATTTAAAGTAGCACATGAGAGTATAAACTGGGTCATGAAGTCTTGCCTCTCTTGAAGGGTCTAGGAAGGAAAGGAAGCATATAATCACCTTCTGGTTTCCCACAGATTATGTTTCTTGGACATAACTCTGCTTATATCATAAGAGCTAAGGTAATTTCCAGTATTCTGTGTGTATATATCTTGTAACAAGCTGCCAAAATGGCCCAAGTTGCAAACGAACACAGCTCACCCATAATTCAAATGATGGCAAAGTACAGTGAAACCAAGCTATCACATGATTTGTTATATCACAACTTTGGATATAGCATGGTCATGGTGTAGCTTCCAAAATTTTACAATAGTTTCACCAGTTTAAGGAAGGTTAACAATAACTGATAAATATTTATAATGTCATCTGGCATACATAACAAAAACCAAGGACTGTATTGGGTGAAGAAAAGTTTTTGCCCCAAATGTATAAATGAAAAAAATTTTCACACCTAGTTAAGTGAAAACAACAGACCAACACTGACTGCTCAATCAATCACCATACAAACCTGTGTACCAAACAATGCCATTGCTGAAACAAGTTAAATACCCAAATTGTGTGCAGCAGTTTTGGTCATTGTTACCTACAATGTAAACCCCCACTACTCTATCCCCTTCATCATACCCCAGTTAACTTCATAAAATAAAACTATAACCCCACATTATCTCTTCCATACAAGCTCTTAAGTCATCATATGATTATATCCATATGCATAAAATCGGACTCAATCTTTTCTCATTTTCTAGACAGAAATGCAGACATTAGCTTCTAGACACCCAGATATACATAGGTCACTTGTTATTGTAATGCTAAAACTTACATGTACTGTTGATGAACACTAGAACAGAACAATTTAAGCTGCAGGGATGGAGGGATTTAATATTACAGTCAAACATGCCATTAACTATTTTTGCTCTGCAGTATTGCAAAGTCATAATTATTAACTACAGTTTCAATGAATATTGGGCTTAATTTATTTATTTTTTATAAATGACAACTGTATTTTTGGTGATTAATCTTTATTCATGAAATTAAATGGTTTACTCCCAAACATTATTCAGGCAATTTTCACACTGGTGAATTGTTCACCTCAAGTACATTATGAGGTCAATACTACTGACCTTGTGAACAAATTTCAGTTAAAGTATTTTCCAATCCTAAATACAAATTTCTTTTTAGAAACTCCCAATATCTGATTCGTGCATTTTACTGTCAGTCAAAAATCTCTTTGGACATGTTCAGCATACATGAATATTTCCAAAAATACAGTGTGTCACATGTTAATGTGTGCATAATAGCAAGTATTTAGATTCAGATGGAATCAAACTGAGAAATTCAAAGTTATGCTTCTCTGTGCACATTTTTGATAGAATTACTATTATGGTTCAGTTGGTGAGTACACAAGCACTATTTAGTTGCAAATTTTCTTATGCACATGTATGTACCAATGTAATGTTCTCTGCACCCCCCACCCAATAAATAATAAATAGGTAATCACCATTTTATTTATATTTTCATTCAATACGCATCAGTTTGAGTTGGTAACTGCATCACTGAGCTCGTAGTTTTGTGCCCCCATCTCCTGTTTAACTAATAATAAAGAAGATACTCATCCAATGTTTCCTTTAGCTAAATGACTTGTTTGGAAATTGCTTGATACATTTCATAGCATGCAGGCACACTGCGGACCCTGACCGTTGTATTATAGTGGGATTTACTTTATACAGCATGTGCTTTCACTCTCCCAGATAATTTGCAGCAACTTAAAACATCTAAATATTCCAACTGTAGTGTGCACATCAAAGTTTCCTAAAACTAAACAAGGTGGTTACTCATAAACACAAATCTCCTCACTAACAGTAGCACATTTTTGGAGTAGCTGACAATATACAGACTGGTATAAAAGAAAATACAGGAGTCACTCATGTCTGAAAGTTTGGTCTGAATGACCTACTTCTGCTACAGTTGAGTTACTTTCCTTCAGATGTAACCACATACAAATATTCATGGCCAATCAAGGATGAAATGTCACTGTTCTTCTTTACTGGTACAAAAAGAAAAAGAAATGCTGATCATCCTCAATGTCATGATTCTAGCATAAACACAGTGCAAAAAAAATGATCCAAAAAACATTTAAATCAAGTCAGTTGAGCGCAAGATATGGCCCATAATGTACATTTTCAAAGATGGTGTAGTGCTCATTGCCATGCATCCCCTCATCTAGCTGAATGCTTCTAGTGGACTGTATGCATGCAGCATCCAAAAACCCAACGCTATCATAAACTAAATACAAAACCTAAAGCTAAGCCTGTAAAATGTAAAATATTGATAACATTATGTTTTGTTTTATATTCATCACCCATGCTCACCCATCCACCATAGAGTCCAATATAGGGACACTTATTAAGTGCCGGTGATACAAGGGTGGTACACTCAAAAGGAAAAGATACCTCCAGATTGACCCATTAACCCACAGGCTTCTAGGAAATCTTCTGAGGAGGAAAACTAAAGGTGAAAAAGGTGGAAACTGTAGAGGTAAGGAGACTTCCTAGGACTCAGCATGATAAGCCAAATTTGTCATGGCCGAGCCATACCAATCAACTATCTAGTAAGAAGCAAAGTGTTGCATTGGGGGGGGGCCCACTCATCGGTCTCCTGTTTACTCAGCTACCAGGATCCTTTCCACTCTTGACACAGGTCACAACCTATGGCCAACAAGTTGCCTCCACTCTGTAGCCTCTTATGACATGCAGCATGGACACATTGGGCCTATTCTACAAGCCCAGACCCACAGAGGGAACAATAAAAGTAAATGGCATCTCATGTTTTATTTGATTCATCCAACACAAGACCACTTGTTAACTGCTATGATAGAAACGGAAATTTTCACTGCTCCAACAGATTAATGAAGAACTGGGGTTTTAGTAATCTATCTGCAAAATCAATAACCTCATGTTAGCAGATTAGCATTATTTTCAAGCCCTGTGTATGAATGATTACAATTTCTAAGATCAACAAAAAATATCATATTGGCTATTTTTAAAGAGTACCCAACTGTGGGCAGAAAAAAGATCAGATGCAGCATAATGTAACTAGCAGGTCAGAGTTGATGTTGTTCACTCTAATTATGACTGCAAGTAAACAGCACAGTTGGACAGTTGTTACAAAGCACTTTTAACACATTATTGGTTACACCATGCCAAGGAAATGGGAGCTAAGTGCCTTTCCCAACAGGACCTTGTGGCAGCCAACTCTAGTTGGAATGTGAGTGTAATGAACCTGCCACCAACTGACAATGAGTCTGATACTCTACCAACTGCACAACAGAAGCAAACAGTGCAGTCATATAATACACTAGCAAATCAGGGTCAATACTGTTTCTTCCATGCTAGCACATCATGTGATGGTAGATTTGACTCTACAATGTTTGAAGCTGGACTGCATTATACATGAAAAAAACTGTACATAAAGATTCAAGTTTAAATTTAAGATACCATATAAAAAGCTTTTACATTAGGTGGTGCCTTACCTGGCGTCACTACCACTGATGGCTGAGATGGAAATGGAGTCATGCCAGGAGTGTGAAGGAGGGAACTAGGGTTGGGGGATGAATATATACCAGCACCTAGTGCAAGGAAAATAGAATAAAAAATCCCTGGGAAGATACATAGAGAAAATCTTATTTATGCATGGACTACAGGGCATCATAAAAATCTGCATAATTATGAATGCTTTAAATAATAAGAAATGAAAATGTATGAAGCTAGTAAAGTTTGCCTCCATATATTATGAAAAGATAAAAGGTTTGTACTGGTCAGAGCTCATGGGGGACCATATGAACTGTTGACAAGTCAGCCTCATATCCACAAATAACATGAAGAGATCAATGATTTATACTGGTCAATGCTCATGAGGGTCCATATGAACTGCTGAAAAAGATAAATTAGGCTTGTCTCTATATATCATAAGAGATAAATGATTCGTACTGGTCAGTGCTCATGATGGTCCATATTAGCTAATTTTTTCAACACCTACTGCCTATGGTGTAAGAACTTTTAGGTAATTCCATCATAAACATACCACAATCAGCAAAAACCAGGACACTGTAACATTTCATGGTTCTGTGATTGTGCTTACTTTTGGTTTCAAATCAGTGTCCCTATGGTGATTAACCTTTCTTCATTTTTTTTTCAGACATTACTCATAAGTCAAATAAGATGGTATTTAAACACATCGGGTTAAGTACTACGTCTTTCTGTGAAGATCTGATTGTGGTCACCTATATTTCATGGTCCAGTGATTTTGGTTAATCTTTGCAATTAGTTCAGTTTCTCAGCAACTATTGCCTATAGAGTCACATAACTTGGCATGTAATTGCATCATGAGTAAAACAGCAAGTGAAAATATGTCACTGTGATCTATACTCTGACAGCAATCTGTGCTTAAGTTGAGTATAACTTCTCCAGGTTAAGGTTTTCATATAGTTAATTTTTTCAGATACTATTGCTTATATTTTGATTTGTCAATTTGTGGCTCAAAGGAACAAAAAAGAATCTACAAAGAATGAAATGATTTGATAGTATTCATGGTTTAAAACCCAGCCATACTGCTATCAGCAGTTTTCTTAATATATAAACACAATAATAAGTTTTCCCAACATAATCACAAGTAGCTTAATCAGTAAACATGTTCTATATGCAATGTTCAACAGCATAATACAAGTTTCATCATACAGGAAAAAATAATTCTAACATGCAAAGAAAAACCCACTCAAATTATTGCCTAAAATTCAATACATATCAGTTCAGTCTAAACAATGATTACACATATCATCAATACAAAGCTTTAATAGTCTCCAGTGGCCAATGTAGACATAAATTTTCATGCAAGAAATAAATACAGACTAAAGTGGTCCTGACAACAAAATGTTCGACCATTATTTAGCTGAACTTTTTTGCTTTTGTTATCTTTGTGGCAATTGTTATTTTCAAATTTTTAGAACTCACTTTTAATCAGAACTGTATAGCCAGTTATTGTGAACTGCATCCATCCACCATCCATCCATACAGACATAATGTTATAGAGCAACAAAGACATAAAACAAAACAATTATAAATCCATTCCTATGACATTAATGTACAAGTAGTAAAATGAACTGACAAAAACCTAGAGATTAAGTTTTATTTATTTTTTCAAATAATAAAATCTGCTTCAGAGGCTATTATCATTCTCCAACCCTGGAAGCCTGATCTTATTAGATGAAAGCCACAGGCTCCAACCCTGGAAGCCAGATCTCATTAGATGAAAGCCACAGGCTCCAACACTGGAAGCCAGATCTCATTAGATGACAGCGACAGGCTCCAACACTGGAAGCCAGATCTCATTAGATGAAAGTCACAGGCTCCAACACTGGAAGCCAGATCTTACTAGATGAAAGCCACAGGTCCCAACCCTGGAAGCCAGATCTTACTAGATGAAAGCCACAGGCTCCAACCCTGGAAGCCAGATCTCAGATGACAGCCACAGGCTCCAACCCTGGAAGCCAAATCTCATTAGATGACTGCCACAGGCTCCAACCCTGGAAGCCAGATCTCATTAGATGACAGCCACAGGCTCCTACCCTGGAAGCCAGATCTCATTAGATGACAGCCACAGGCCCCAACACTGGAAGCCAGATATCATTAGATGACAGCCAGAGGCTCCAATACTGGAAGCCAGATCTCATTAGATGACAGCCACAGGCTCCAACCCTGGAAGCCAGATCTCATTAGATGACAGCCACAGGCTCCAACCCTGGAAGCCAGATCTCATTAGATGACAGCCACAGGCTCCAACCCTGGAAGCCAGATCTCATTAGACGACAGCCACAGGCTCCAACCCTGGAAGCCAGATCTCATTAGATGAAAGCCATGGGCCCCAAAACTAGAAGCCAGATCTCATTAGATGAAAGCCACATGCTCCAACCCTGGATGACAGATCTTAATACCCTAGAAGTGAAAGCTTACTAAATGAAAGTCACAGGCTCCAACCCTAGAACCTAGATTATACCAGATGAAAGTCAAAGGCTTTAAGCTTGGAGTAAATGCTGGGGAGTTTCACTTTTTCAAAACACAACCATACTCCATGTTCTCAAATAAAATCTATATCTTCTTAAAATTGATATCGCTGTAATGAAGTGGTTAACTAGTTTGTCATCTGACAATGTCCATTATTTTATACAAGAGTCAGATCACATGATTACCATATCTGTCAAGAAGCAAGAGATCAAATCTTTGGTGGCAAATAAAGTCACAATATCAAGGCTACTAATGTTATTTTCTGGTGGCTTTCGCAAATGACACATGCTGACTTAAAAACTTGTTGTACACAATTTATTACTTTTGGTTGTATCACCTGGTTTTGTTTAAACAGTCTGTAGTCATGAACTTTCATGCTCATGTTGGTGCACCCATTCTCACCGACAATCCTGGCACCAACCCTCATCACAGGTGATTACATATGCATTGTTTTAATTCTCCCAGACAAGTTTCTGCTGTTGAAGAGAACAGGTGATAGAATGAGAGCCAATGAAGTGGCATCCAATGTTCAAAATGATTCACAATTTGTGCAACATATGCATCAAGTTCCTAACATTATGAAAAGTATATGCCATCATAAAAATATTGTTTTGGTATTACGATATCAGAGTAACTCCTCTTGCATAACCTGGAATCTACTTGGCATCTCTTTATCAATCGTTTCCCACAATGATTTGATTTAAACTGGAAATTAAATGTATGTTAACAAAGAACAAAGAAAACCAAACAGACATATATCATATCTTGACTTGAAGGTTAGTGTCCATTTACTTTTTTGCCGATCACTAACTTTAAGCCCCACAATACCATGGCACTCCAGTATACATATATTAATATACCAATACTGAGGTGGTACAATAGCTCTCCTCTACTTCATAAAGTAAGCTAATTATGAAAGCAAAATATATGTATCCTAGTAACCCATTCCACAGTACAAATGCTGTACAGCAAAGTTCCACAAAACATGTTATCTTGTCTGCAACCTTAAGTATGTTGTATGTCAAATTACAATCAAAAACACATACGGTATCAATGTTGACATTGAAGCCAAATGTGATCTATATGTATCAAATTTGCTCTTGATACCTACCAACTATAAACATTGTAGACTCAGATATGCTGTCATTTAATGTGCTAGACGATCAAGGCCTATGCTATGATTCTTTTGTAAGCAACATAAACCCTGAACTGCTGGTGCATTAGGTAATGGCAGATCTGAATCTATGCTATTCAAAGCTTAGTGAACATTATGCATGGATAAATACTGTTGTATTTAGTTCTCATCTAGTGCAGTCCAGCCAGAAATGACAAATGAGTTTAATCATGTGAATCCTGATAGAGACACTTACCAGATGGCCCTATAGTACTGGGCATCAAATGTCTGTCTCTCACAGCTCCTCCACCACCTCCTACATTGTACTGAGCTTCCCCTCCGTACTGGAAAAAAGCCATTCTGGCCCAGTCAGCAACCTGCAGTACACACATTTCAAGTCAATGGTTGAATTATGAACACAGATAAAACTTCACAAAAATTATCACTCATTTTTTGAAGAATATTTTCAAGCCAAAAAATGCAAATCTGAACAACACACTAAAATTTGCATTTCAGAGACCCCCAAATTTTTTACTTGACCCCCAGTTTTGATACCAAAGTTTGTTTTTCACTCAGTCTAACCTCCAGTTTTGACACCAAGGAGATTTTTTTTACTCTCAGTCTTGCACCCCTAGGGATTACACTGAATCTTCATTTTGTAATATTCTGAATTTAGTTATTTTTGTGGGTATAAATTCTTGTGGTTTTCAGAAGAAAAGAAATTGGACTAAAATATGTTTCTTTGATATTACTTACCCAATCATAATACCTTGGAAGCAAATCCACTACCTCAAAAATTGAGTGCTCCTAGACTTGAATTAGCAAACAAAAATGCTAAAAATGAATCAGTTTCCAAAGGTATTAGTCAAACAAGAGTGGTCTCCTGCTGGATAGAGGGATTAGCACCAACTCCTATATATGTATCAGTTGCTACATGCTTGTACTGGAATGTACTTGTACGGAGGGTTTGGGTAGGTGTTCCAATATTATGACTGAAAAAGTGTTACTGAAAAAACATGTTACTCCAAAAACTGGGTTCCAAATACTGTGTTCTTCTTTAAATATGTTATCTGATCATAATACCTTAAGAAAACTGATGAGGAAAGAGTTACATCCCCTTCTCTTGGAGTTGCACGTCTCCAGTCTCTTAATGTCTGTGAAGCAGCTTCGAATTTCATTTGAGATACAGGTGAAAGCCTGTTTTTTTTACATGGATGGCAGTTTGGAGAAGAAATTTCACTTCTGCAAATCCAAAGGAAGTAGAGTAACCTGCATCAAGCTGCTGAACGACCCAGAATGGCAGCCTATTATACTGCTGATCCATCAAGTCGTACTAAGCCCTTTCATATGAACAGTCTCTGGAGTAAAAGCCAGAGCAAATCATCTCTGGCCATCATGTCAACCAATATGCCAAAACACTGCATTGGCCTTGCGTTAGTTCCTTATAATCAAAGTGAATAACCCATCATAGCCAGGATGAGAGAGAGCTAGGGTGGAAATATCATGTCTTCTTTAAGAACAAGTAATATCTCCCTCTTCAACTTCAAGTGAGTGTAGTGTGTATCATTTTATGGCACATTCAGAACAACAGCTGCTATACAGTACCAACTAAAGGAAAAGTTAGAAAAATGTAAAATGGAATTGATAAAAAGAGGTTAAAGTTCTGTAAAAAAAATATAAAATTAAAGACAATGGTAACACATTGGGCCATACTTCAATGCCCTTATCAGGCAATGTAGATGCCTTTAGGTAAAAAGTCCAAGGAAGAAATTTCAAGATTACCCCATGAATGGAAGCCGGTTCATGGCAATTAAAGAAGAGGCCATCTTGACTTAAGTCAAACCATGGTGGAAGATCTTATAGTTTGATAAGGCATGCAACTCACTGATCCAGCCTGTTGTATTAAGAAAGACAAGGAAGCAGCTCCATACTATAGGCAAAGCTCTAGACTTTGATTTAAAAAGTTGCTACATTCATTCACATCAGAGCCAATGGAAGATTCGATTATGGATTAAAGATCTGAGCCTTTGAACATGAGTCCAAGTTTGCAAAGTCAAAGAGATCTTTCTTTTGCTCCATATTCTCCCTTCTGTGGTGTCAGAACATGTCAAACATTGTGGAACAGTAGCTCTTGTTACTAATGGGAGCCTATTTCTTCTCTTCAGTGAGCACAAGGGCACAAGCTAGATACCTGTGGTAATGAGACTTTTGAAAGAATGCATTTCCACTCATGAATTACTGACATAGAAAGTCGCCGCTTCCCAACATTTGTTTTTCAAAAAAAAGGTGGACCTTACCAGAGCAATTCCTTCCACCACTTTCATTTGAGTGCTTTCTTGATATGAGCCAAATGCACAGGTTCAGCATCTTCAGATTCAGATGAAACATCAGCATTCACATTTGAGCAGGCAACAAGAAGGAAGAATATCCAGGAAATCTTCACTAGATGACCACACCATGACCTATCCCACTTGTCAGGAGGAATCAGAATTATACAGCATCCTGACTTGGGGATCTGAGGCTAAGTGGATAAATGTATGCCCCAAGACATACCCAGCTCAGGGAAAGGACATCCACTCTCCAGGCTTTCCAATCTGGGATTGGAGAGACAAAGATTAGAAGCTTCTTATTTCATTTTGTCACCGAAGGTTTCTGAAAGATCATCCCAACAGACACAGGATGACTGAAGACCATGGAGAGAAAGAACCATTAGTTCTGCAACAGCTGAATCCAACTGGAAATGGAGTCTGCTACAACTTGGATGTTCCACAGACGGATGTAATTTATCAGCAATGACATCAGCTGTGAAAAATTCCAAACCTGCAGGCAGATGCCTGGTGATTCATTTCTCCCTTGCCAACTGATGTAAAAGAAGACAGTTGATTTGCTGCTCTGAGTGTGAATGTTCATTCCTGACAGCATCTCCTGTATGACTCTGGTATTCACTATGGCCTTCACCTCCAGGAGATTAATGAGTAATGGACACTACTGAAGGGGCCACACCCTGCTCACATCTCAGCAGGCCAGGACTTCGACACTCCAGCCCACCATGTTGGTACCTTAGGATATTCTGGTTTACCATAAGCAGAATAAGGCTCTTCCATCTACAGTGATGGGACCTTGTAGTAGAAAGTTGATCTGAAAGTAGATCCACAGTCATATTGGGGGGCTAAAAGTCACGTGAGTGAATAGTAGGCAACACCAATATGATTCAAGACATGTTCTTGAGAGTGGCAGACTTGGTTCCTCAAGCGAGTTTTGAACTCCATCCTTACGTGTCTAAAATACTGAGATAGGATGAGATCATATTAGCCCCAGAAGACAAGGGATCCAAGGCAAACTACAGTGGAACAAGTGCTTTTGCAGAACATGGGCCAGGCAGTTTGATGTCCTATAAGTGGAGGTGGTTAAGAAGTGGTGCATGACTTCACATTTCTTGTGAAGCCATAAGGACTGATATTCAGAATGCCCTTATCTGATGGAAATGTCCCCGTACGTGAAACTTACAAACTTCTAGAAGACCTAGGCTGACTGCAAAATTGTCCTCCTGAACCATATTAAGAACTAATCTCAGTGTCTCCATTCTTAACTCATGCCCATAGAAAGTGGAAGAGAGAGTTTACATCCATGACTAAATTGCGCTTTCTGCTGGTTTTATGCTGACTGCATAGAATACCAGCATGAAGAGAATGATATGGGTAGCTGTCTGTCTGAAAATTAATCCAATGAGCTGCCGTTCTCGGATCTTATCAGACATCTTCCAGTCTAATGAAGCCTTCACCTTATGGGCTTGGCTCACAGATGACATCAGTGGGCACTCAGAAATTGACAAAACTCAGTAAATACATTAAACCCCAAGGATTCCTAAAGCTAAACTCTGTATGCTCACTCATGGGTCAGACTATGCTAACACATGGTGGTTATCACTGCACTCACTGTGGGGGCTGTCCTCATCTGGGATTGTATCCATGTCTGCAAGGAACATACCTGTGCCATTGATGAGACAGTACCTTCATCCCTGTGTATGGTGTGGTATGACTGCAAATGGATATGCTGTGAATAACTGACCCAACAGCAGGATTGGTGCCTGGGCAAGTACCAGGACTTGTCATGCTGGTATGGACTTGGGAGAGTGTTGGATAGGTAACTGGACAGTCGGATTGGCAGTGGGCTGAACAGGCAGCTTGGGAACCAATCAAGTGGAACGTGTAGACCAACTACACAGATGCCAATAAGACTCCACATGCAACACAGCTTACTAAATAGATAAATCCCTGGTCACTCATCAAAAGATATGCCTGAATGTATGACTGGTTTGCAGCCTGAGTGGCAGCATATGGCATGGAAGAATGACAATATGGATCATCAACATAAAACAATATACCCAAAGTACCAAGATTTAGCAGCCAAAAGGGCATGTTCAGACATGCTGTGGGACTTATGCCCACTGGTCTGATGAAATAAGGGAGGGCACTCTCCCATTATCTCCAAGCCATTGCTTCTTGTACCAGTCAATGCATATGAGACTTCAGCATTGTCTGGAAGTGATGTGGGGTTGGCATCTCTGCAAACCCTTATTTTACTGAGTTGACTAGATGTAATAGCTACAGTAGGCACTGTGTGAATCATTCTTTATGGAAAGGGTGGGGAACTGCCATGCTGTCCCCCACAACATTAGCAACTGATAGTGTAAAGATATTGTATTCTATCAATCAAGACATCTGATATCTCATTTTGCTCTTTAGATGTTTTATCAAAACCATGGACCAAATCCCTTCTGACCATGCTGCACATACAATGCAAGTAGAAGTCAAGGAACACTTTGAGCAAACTAGACATGAAATATGCCTGTCTTCATTGGTTTGAAACTTCCTGCACTTGGAACAGTTCATTGCCATTGTGCAACTCTGAAAAGTGTTCATATACACAAATAACCAACACAAGCTACTTAAACAAGCAAAAACTATAGGCAGCATGAACCAAAAAAACCCAACAATACCATCTTGGAACACAAAGAAAGAATAATTGACAGAATTACCAACTCTATCAAGATCATCTCAGCAAGGCATTTTTTTCTCCCAAGTTTGACCAGTTTTCAGTAAGGTGTAACAAAATATCGCGGACTGCTATTGTAAAGTTGGAAAACACAATTTAAAATCTTCAGTATTTGAAGTGGATGCAGTGACAGTAAAAATTATGTTCCGCTGAAAAGTTTGTAAAGTAAAGTATATTTTTTATTTACAACTAGTACAGTTGCACAAACTTCAGTTCCAAACCCTATGCAGCTCAATGGCCTGCTGCTATCTCTCAACTTGATGTAATTCTTGGAAACTGACATCACATGAAGACAGCAATCATATCTCCCGCCATGAGACATACTCAAATTGAAATAATATCCAATAAACATAACTGTTTCCTTCCTGCTTTTATTCACAAGAATCTGAATATTCCTTTTCGTTCTTTTTGGACTGATTATGAACACTTTATAAGAGGCTTATTTCTCCTTTAATCTTTAACATATATTGCTTGTTGAATGCCATTTTTTTAAAATAAATTTCTATAATCAACAATTTGATCATGAAGATGCTTTGCATGAAAAAATGTGTGCACTTTAAAGCATCTGAGGTAATGATGTAAAGTTAGTCTGGCTCCTTGATTAATTCCACTAAATCTGATATAAAAACCGGGATCCAAATCAAACATGGACAAGCCAATTATCCAGATTTTACCACAACAATCTTATTTTAGAAATTTTTGCTTTTATTCTATAAGTCTATATTTAAAGGGTCATTTTTGTAAGACGTATGTCAAAATCGTAAGGGTTGGCAGGTGTTACATGTAGGCTCGTACAAATGTAACAAAAGAAAAGAGTGAAGTCAACAAGCTTTGTAAATTTTAACAAAACAATCTATTTCCCTAGAAAACAACGTAAAAATTGGAAATAGGACTTACAGTTTGTGAATATAATCCAAAAATTAATCCTAAAGTTGAAAAATATAAGACCTATCACTAAACAGTTCTAATTGAATCCAGGTTCGAATCTCAATGAAATTCCAATATGGAGGCAATGACGTCAGATTAGGTCGTTGTACTGGTGGCAACAGATCCTCAATTGAATCCTCAATTTGCAGTTTATAATGTTTCCGTATAGAATTCCAGAATAAATTTCCACTGAATTTCTTGTCCCAGAACTTTTTATAAAAAAAGTACTTGTTTAGTCTTCTAGAGAATAAATTATTAAATTCCAAAAAATAGATGAACTTTAAAACAATTTGGCAACAACAATTGAAACACCTTGTACCCTCAAGGTGTAAAGATACGACTCTGACTAGATCTAGTAGAAAATGGCTGTTTTAAGCCTCAATTTTAGATCACAAGGTGGCACACGTGACAGACTACGTGATTTCTAACTTGAACAGCGCAATAAAAAAAATGACAATTTTATCACGTAGCTAGAATAGCCCTATCTAAGAATCAAATTCTCACTGGAAATATATAAAAATGAAAGGCTGTTTAAAACTCAGCTAACACGTGGGCCGAAAATGACCTTGGTAATAGCCAATCATTTCCGCTTAGTGTTTACAAAATCTATGAGCTAAAAATAGTGCTGAAGTAACTGTTAGAATCTAATCGGGTCAAGTTAATTTTCCAAAAAGAGATTCAAATCCAATAAAAATTATCATTACAATAAAATATAATGAAACAAAATTAAAATTAAAAAAAAATAATTTAAAACTAACACACAAGCAATTTAATTAATATTTGTAACACAGATTTGTAAGGAAGTTCACGTCTTAAAAAAAATTCCCAAAATAACTGTTTGAAATTCAAAAATCATTTAGAACATGAAATAAATAACTTTATACACAGTACTATACCACCCATATATATGGATTGGTAAAATAAACCCGCAGATATCACTGGATTTTGAGAGATCAAGCACTATGATCTTGATCATACAGGCAAAAGCTTAAACTGGTAAACACGTGTTTGATGGGTAGCCACCTAGAGGTTGTAAGGGGGGAAGTAATGGGTACAAGTTTCTTCCCCACATGTGTAAGACAAAATTGTTGTCTTCAAGGATTGCTGGATTTAAGAGCTCATTTCTAGCATTAATGTGATAGGAAATATATTTGATGGAGAAAATGTTATGTGTGTGTGTGTGTGTGAGTGATTTGGATTTTTAACGTAGCTTTAACAATTTTTCAGTCATATCGCTATGATGTCTGCAGTGTGGCAGTTTATAGTGATGTCTAGCACTGGGGCATGATGTCCCACCCAGTCACATTATCCTGACACCAGGCCGACCAGTCCTAACACTAACCTCTTAATTCTGAGTGCCAAGCGAGGCAGCTGTTAGTACCATTTTTTTAAGTCTTTGGCATGACTTGGCCAGGGATCAAACCCGCGACTTCCGCATCCAAGGAGGACACTATAACCACTAGGCCACCGGAGTGGTTGAAAATGTTATGAATGGACAATGCTAAGCCTAAAGCAACATCAAATCCAATTTGGAAAATGATAGATCCCAGTACATCAACTCATGCAATGTTTAATTATAATTTACAACAAAATTCTTTTAATATTTTTAACATAAATTTCACCAACTTGTTAATTTTAAAAAGAAAAATAATGGGAAAGGGTCGAAAACATTTAATAGAAACATTTGTCGCTCACATCATCAACCACCTCATCAACCTTAATATCAACAAAGTTCACATAAGGGCTGTTCCATTAAAACATACATGGGACCCTGGGAAGGAACTTTTAAAGTGAGGTACTCACCCATAGGTGCAATTTAGAATTTTCTTATCATTTTATTGTTAACTCTGTGGAATCAATGTACCCTGGCATATATTGTTAAAAAAACTGCCTTCCCTGGGTACCATGTATGTTTAAATAGAACAGCCCTAATACAATCACACCATTCTATCGACATTCTGTTCAAACACACAGACAAATGATTACTGATTCCAACTTGTACAAAATAGTCCAGGTAAAGAGTATCAAAACTGACATGGCCATAAAAGCTGCAGGCATGTGGTGGGGTGGGGGGTAGGAGGGAAAGGCTAAACAGTGTGCATACCTACCTGCTGATCGGCTGCTAGGCTGGTACAGGCAAGAATAAGACAGGTGGCACATGCTTGCTCAATCTGAAAAGGGTGCATACAATGAATATCTTAAAAATCATAAAGTAACATGAAAAACTGCAAACAGCAGTATGGTCTGACTGCAAACCATGAAAGACAGGTGACAGTAATCAAGTTTTCAGTGATGACTGAGTATTTATGAAACATTTATATACCAAGATATGTGACTCTACAAGCAATAGTACTTTATAAGAACACAAACCCTACTTTCAGCACTGATGTCAGACAGACCTATGAATGGATGAACACATGGGTTTCCAGTAAGACATCACCATTCCATAAACCAGAATTGCTTTGCAAAAACAGTCAAGAACAGATGACTCATAGCCATGTGGAGGTAGTCAGAAATTGGAAGAGGAATTTTCAAAGTTAATTCTAACATATTCAACAAATTTATACTTTGCTTTGCTAGCTGAAATACAAGTTGACACTTTCAGAGTGGGAAAGCTTGTTTGGAAGAGAGAGACAGATGGATGGCCACAAAATTATTCCTCCAAGCACATCATGGGTGCTTCATAAGCCACTGAACTATAAATAATTAGTATTCTTGATATAAAAAGCAATAATATCCCATCCATACTTGTATTCTGTATACATGTAATTTACAGATGAGAGAGAGAGAGAGAGAGAGAGAGAGTGAGAGAAAGACAGACAGAGATAAGAGGTATGTTCCTGCCAAAGGGAAAAAAAATCCATTTAAGACAATATGAATATATCAAAAACCAAAATTATGCAGCAATAAAGGTAAAATACATTTATTCATCATTATCTGCTGAATTAAAGCATGTATTTCAAATTCTCTGTTATTTACATCAGCAGTTCTAATTACACTAGGCATTTTCTCCATCCAACATCCAGTAAAACATGCACTAGTCTACTATAAAAGTTTGCATACATAATAATAATCACTAATAATAAAAGTCAACACTCATCTTTAAAAATATTTAGGAGTCATGTACAAGAATGAATGAGTGCAGGATAGGGCTATATATGAACATTTAATTTCTTGGGTGTTTTATGGAGGTCCCCAGTTGTCCAAAAGAGACCCATGTCCCAATGAGAAATGTTTTAAAAATCATGCATAATGCCCAATCTAATCTTACAAATTGTGTTGTGAGTTGGTCTAATTATTTTCTATGATAATGGGAACTGATCCCATTTCTAGTCAATCTGCAAGACTGCTATCATGCTCAAGGAACACAATGCTCTGCAATAAAACCTAAAACAGACTAAATTGCAAGAGTTAATCTGATGGGTGGATGCGGGTAACACCACCATATCTGTAGTGGGACATAGAAATCCCTGTAACACATACAGTATAAATTACCCTGTGTACAGAAATCCCTGTAACACATACAGTAAGGTATACATTACCTTGTGTATGGAAATCCCGGTAACACATAAAGAATACATTACTTTGGGTATGGAAATCCCTGTAATAAATACAGTAACGTATACATTAACTTGTGTATAGAAATCCCTGTAACACATACAATAAAGTATACATTACCTTGTGTAAAGAAATCCCTGTAACACACACAAAAAGGTATACATTACCCTGTGTACAGAAATCCCTGTAACACATACAATAAAGTATACATTACCCTGTGAACAGAAATCCCTGTAACACATACAATAAAGTATATATTACCTTGTTTATGGAAATCCCTGTAACACATAAAGTTTACATTACCTTGTGTATAGAAATCCCTGTAACACATACAATAAGGTATACATTGCCTTGTGTACAGAAATCCCTGTAACACATACAATAAGGTATACATTACCTCGTGTACAGAAATCCCTGTAACACATACAATAAGGTATACATTACCTTGTGTACAGAAATCCCTTAACACATACAGTAAAGTATACATTACCTTGTGTATGGAAATCCCTGTAACACATACAGTATATATACATTACCTTGTGTATGGAAATCCCTGTAACACATACAGTAAAGTATGCATTACCCTGTGTATAGAAATCCCTCTAACACATGCAGTAAGGTATACATTGCTATGTGTAAAGAAATCCCTGTAATACATACAGTAAAGTATACATTACCTTGTGTAACCTAAAGAAGGCTTTCACTTCCTCAGAATCTGGTCCTTGAAAATCAATCAGCAGTTGACGCAATTGATCGACTGGCCTCATCTTATGCAAAATATAGCTGCCCTGAAGGAATAAAGAAAATATACAATAAATACTATTATTCAATGGTCCATGTGACCTCTATTCTACTTGTTTGTCAGCATCATGGTAATGGTAATTGATCATCTCATCTGTTTTCTTTGCAAAATTGTTTTCTACATTTTTATACACTATCTCAACAAGGTACAGCTGACTCCACTTTGAAACTATATTTTTAGAAATATGTGTCTAACTGATATATGAATCTTAAGATGCATCACCATGTGATTGAAAACAGATGTCTAACTGATATATGCATCTCACAAAATGTATCACCATGTGACTGAGAACACAGACGTCTAACTGATAAAAGCATCTTAAAAATGCATCATCATACAACTGAAAACATGTATGTCTAACTGAAGCATAAGTCGTACAAAATGCATCACTATGCATTTGAAAACATGTTTAACTGATATATGAATCTTACAAAATGCACCACCATGCAACTGAAAACAGACATATTACAGCCACATATACATGAAATTCATAATTCTTCAAACCCCAAAAAATGTGATACACTGAAACACACTAATGAAAAAAAGTTTTCATTAATTTCATATTCTATAATATTTCATACTCCAGATATATTAAATACATAAATTGATCAGTCATTCTGAAAATTGCTATGTCCATTTAAAAACTTGCTATCTCCAGATTTTCCAGAACTTAAATCCTAATTCAAAAGAGAATATTTGTTGTAATACACATTTAAGTTCAAAATACAACAAATGGTTTATAACTGAGATCATCAAGTAACGTAATCTGCTGTCCAAACCAGATTAATGTCAGAAATTATGAGGTTATTGTAACATCATATTACTTGTAATGTAGTACAAAGAACTATATTTTTACAATATCTACAAAAAATTGTGTACAATATCTCCACAAAACAGTGTATAACAATATCTCCACAAAACAGTATACAATAATATCTCCACAAAATAGTGTATAATATTTCGAACAAATAGTGTACAATAGTATCTCCACAAAGTTTACAATAATGTCTCCACAAGATAGTGTACAATAGTGACTCCACACAAAAGTGTACAGTTTGCTACAATGGGAATAACAGTTGTACATTTCAGGCCTCAAAATATAAGTGGATTTTCTCCCCCTGTTGCAAATGTTTCGCAATTAAACTTCAGTTGCAACAGTGAAAACACTTAACATACACCAATCAAATTTTAGTAGGACAAAATATGAATTATGCAATCTCACATGCTAAGGTTAAGACTGCTCTTGCTCTCATTCCAGTCTGGTTTAATTAAGGTGGGGGAACAATGACTAAGTATTATTAGACTTGTTTTGGGGTTTCTAGTTTTATGAGACTGTTAACACATTACTGGTTATATCTTTTTGAGGAAATTGGAGATAAATAGGGATGCGGCCAATGCCAAGGCCATTGACCTAATCTGGCCTGGGCTAGTACCAAGCCTGCAAGCATTGGATTAGGAGTCCGACAACTGGGCTACTAGGCTCCCAAGTTTCATTCAAGCTGTCTATGGTGTCTTTCTCTACTTGCTAAGCATTTTCCCATGAAACAATACTTAATGAGAGAAGTCTGCCTTCAAGAGACAACTGTATTATACATTATCTGGAATTGTTGTTTAATTTAATTTAAAGAATGTCCTTCACATTTGTAACTGTTGTTATATCAATACTAATAGCCAGGATGAAATATTAGCCGAAAAATTATTCCATCCTCCAAAAAGTGTAAATTTTTGGTATTTTTTTTACTACAACTTGATATATACAGTGAAAAGGACCAACTACCTGGGTAATTTAACATTCTGGCTGACCATTACTGTGGTGATCAAGACGACAACCTCTATCTTTATATGTATGAGTTCCACTGATCTGCTATAACAAATGATTTGTGAATCAAGACACATATATATACACACATATCTGATTATTTTTCCAGCTGACCTAGACATTAATCAGAAACAATAGTCCCTCATACGGCCTGACACTCCACTGGTTTAAAAGAACTTCCATGAATTCAAAATAAGACTGTGTCTTCTTTTTAACTGCTACAGTTGAAACCATCATTGATATTCTTGAGCAATAATAAGATTTTCCAAATCAGCTGCTGTGACAGCCATACTGAATTATGATCAAAGCCATTTTCATTTAGAACCAACTAAACATTATTAGGAAGCTTTTGGTGAAAACCCCTATGTTAAAGTGACCATATATTCAGGAGGATTAGTGATAACAAGATTTTCAAGACTGCCATTGTGGCATTATATTTGATGTAAGATTGGCACCATTTCATTTCGGTCCAACTAGATATCATAAGAAGTCTTTTGTTGAATACAGCAGAACATGTAAATATGGCTATCCATTCTGAAGTACCAATAACAAGCGACTTTTAAGATGGCCACCACTGTGGTCATACTAGATGTCAAATTTGGTATCAGTTTTATTCAGGACCAACTAGACACTACAATTCTGGTGAAAACAGCATGTTAATCTGACTTTCCATTTAGCAGGAGAAGCAAATCAGCACCATTTTAATTTAGACCAACTAGACATTAAGAAGTCTGCTAGTCAAAATCCCATGTCAATATGACCATAAATTTGGACGGAACAGCAATAACAAGATTTTCGAGATGGCTGCTGTGGTGGCCATATCAGACATTAGATTGGCACCATTTTTATCTAGGGCCAACTACACATCATAAGAAGTCTTTGAGTGAAAATACCATTCATTCAGGAGAATTATCAATGACATGGTTTTCAAGATGACTATTGTGGTGGCCATTTTTAATGTGTCAGCAGCATCATTTTCATTTTACAAGTCAAACTTTTCTGATGGGCTAACTGCCACCACCAAGACCTCTGTTGGTCCATCTATCTATTTTACAAGTCAAACTTCCGATCAGCCTCTACATGTTGCCTAACTGTTACCAACAAGACCTATGTTGGTCCATCTTTTTTACTGACCAACTGGGTCAAGAAAAACAAATTCTTTCTGCCTGTCAGTTTTGCTCACCTGTGCACTAAGCAGGACAAGCTTCCTGGGTGCCTCCGCATGTTGACTGACCACTACAGGAGGATCTAGAGGCATAATCTGAAATTGGTCTCCAGGTGTACCAAGTTTGGGAACTTTGGCCTGCTTTGGTTCCACTTCACAAAGAGCCCATGTCTTGCCATCCAGAGGAACTGTTGTCTGAGAAAATCAAACAAATAACATTACTGTAAAATGATACTACAGTGGGCTTGCTTTTTACTTCGAGTTTTCTTTTCAAATATATATGGAAGTTAGTAATATTATAATTTGTCACAAAAGTGAATATGCATTTAGGTAACAAATATTTTCAAATTTATTAATTTTTTACATACTAATCATATATACTGTTCATATCCATTATGAATCATTTTGTTGACAGTATTTCAAACAGCAGACATAACTGCAATTTCC
Source organism: Megalonaias nervosa (assembly GCA_016617855.1). Lineage (NCBI taxonomy): Eukaryota > Metazoa > Mollusca > Bivalvia > Unionida > Unionidae > Megalonaias > Megalonaias nervosa. Next base: position 151,325 of record JAECUM010096146.1, on the reverse strand, counting down.
TGCGTGGTAATTATCACAGCAAATTATGTAAATATGCAAGATCAGGGATCACATTCAAAATTTATTCACTGAAGCTACTTCAAAAACTATATACATAGTATAAATGTCAGAGATGATGCTCATAAATGTCCATGCAATATCACACTTCTTAAAATGTACTGCTTACATAATGTAGGTATTGGGCCCATGTCGTAGTGTAGCTATCAATGTTTTTAAAGTGTGAATTCTTTAAAATGAAATTAAATCACAAAGATTTACATCTGTGTTTTACCAGGACTGAACTGAATCTTGAAATCATCAAGTGAAAAGTCTTAAGAATTGCTCTAAGCACTATTAAGATACCCTGCTGGTTTCGTTAGATGTCAGAAACAAACACTGCAATGAAAGAAATAGCTCCCCTCAAGAAAATCATGCAGTTAAGTGTCTGTAAAACAGCATATTTTTAAGTAAATTATGTTTCTCCTAGTATACTTACCAAATCACATTAACATTAGGTACATAAGCCTGCTACCTCCCAAATCCAGTCCCTCTAAAAAGATGATAATTCATCTTTGCTATTTCATAGAGACCAAGGGCAATAACTCTTGCACATTAGATTTGCCCTTCCATTACCAGTTGTAGCGCGTTTTTAAGCTGAGCGATATGCCAAATGAGGATGGCATGGTGGATATTAGGGGTTTTAAATAATATGATTGGTAAGTATTCTTGGAGAAAAATAATTTACTTATAAAATTTGCTTTCTCCCTCAATTACGTTCCCTAATCATATTATCATTCTGAAAATAAGTAATCGGCCTCATAAATCCTTCTAGGGAATAAAGTTCAGATGATAACCCTCTCTGCTACCTAAAGCAACACAGTGTATGGCCACATGAACCATGAATGCACTATCAGGCTTAAGAAGATGACTACTGAAATCTTCTTACTGTCAAAATTCACTGGCAATTTCAGCGAAGCCGAGAAGCTGCATTGGTTTAATTGGGTCTGATGGTCATCTGGGCCACAGCCATGGAAACCACCAGATTCAGGTTTTGACTCTAAGAAGCTAAATCCCCGAGATAAAAGTTTATGAAGTTTGACCCTGCATGCCCACCCCACCCCCCAACAGCTTCTATGACATCTCAGATCAATAAGTTACATTTGAACGTGATGGTCGCAGAGATTGCTCTAATTTCATGAAATGAAATTCTCATGAGGAGACTCTCCTCTTCTGAGACATCAAAGTACATAGAGCATATAACCCACTTAATCCATGAAGATCGGGCTCAGGAGGTGATGTTGTCCTCTTCTCGCCTTCATGGGGAGAAAGAGTCGTTTGTACATGCTACAACTTGTCTTTGTTCGCTTCAAGTACAGGACAGGATCTTGTATGAATGTTGCTCTTGACTTATCTAGAGATGAAAAGGAATGTATGATGACTCTGACTGCCCACATCCAGTCTGACTGGAACAAGCTGATAACAACAATCCATAATCAGGTAAAGACTTAAGAGTTGATATTTAGACTGAACAAAAGGACTCTAAATTGGTCAACTTTGTCACAATAAGCAAACTGAAGAAACTTTCATGACGTCGAGTGAACAAGGATGTGAACGTTGGCAATCTTTAAGATTGAGACTGATGTCATGCTTGTCCCTCTGGATGGAGAGATGTACAGATCTTGTTTCTATCTTGATCCTTGGTGGAAGAATGAATTTCAATGAGGCAACTTAAGTGTATAATTGGCCCAAACCTGCCATTGGCCTTCTGGTACAGAACAACCATGATTAGGACCCCAGAGATTGTGGTTTTCATACAATCTCCACTGCCCATTTACTGATGAGTGACTGTTGAAGAATTTCATCCTTCTCCCAATCCATGGTTCCCACGCTTTTCTAAAGATAAATTTCCAGGTTATTTCCAGGATGAAATTAATTTTTTCAAGGTTCACATATGACCATTACTGAATGGAATTAAAATAAAGTTTTGATCATAAAATATTCATTTTCTAAGCCTAAAGATGTTTCTCTTTCAAGACTCTCCAAAGCATGTAAGTCAGAAAAGATGATAATGTACAAAACCAAAAACATATCACATGAAACAAGTTTGACTATATTCTTATCATTTGGCACGTAAAGTCATTTCAATGTAGAGAATACAATTTCTGACCTTACTTTGCTGACCTGCATTATGTTGCTATGTGGAAACAACATAATGAATAAATTAATTTTTGTTTCCTTTCAAACCTTTAATTCTAAAGAATTCTATAGCAATATATATGCATGTTTTATGAACTAAACATTTCCTATCACAGTATTCAAAAAAAAAAAAAAAACCAGTAAAAGCAGAGTATTAGAATCTTATCTTGTAATGAAAAAAGTTTAACTTTGAATTTATGTGTGCCAATAAAATCCCAAACAAGATTTTTCAAACAACCTACACTCCTTAAGACAATCTGATCAAAAATCCATCATTACAAAATTTTTACAAAAGGGTTGATTTAAATTTTGACAAAAGACCTTCAAAATTATACATTGCAGTATAAATAAGGACTGAATTTTCTGTAAAATTAACTTGTCTTCTTGCGATTCGGTAAACCAACCCCCAAACCTGTATTGATACAGGGGCTCCTATTGTTTTTTAAAATATAAAACAAGGGACGATAATTTCTCATTTCTCTGTGTTCTATTCAAGATCTGAAACCAATGTTTCAAGCTACTTCTCACTGTGTTATAGTTTTGCCTCAAAGTTCAGCTCAGAGATTCAACATTTTTGGACAATAAATCTGGCTTAAAACAAATAGCGGTCCATTTTCTAATCCGGGTTTCCTCCAAATATTCCACCCCATTTTTCACATTTGGACATTTAGGTTGGGGTGTGGGGCCAGAGCAATTGCACACTGAAAAGTTAGAATTTTCCACCACCGTGCGGTAGTGGCATATGGTAGTGGCTTACCAGTGGGCCTAGCAAATTTAAATGTTATAATGACTTATACCTGCATGAAATCAACAAGAAAATGATTTATTTTCTCAGAAATGGCAAGTATTATATTCACTGTGTCTTTAATCCACTGACAGACCAGACTCAACTACAGCATAGATGAAACCTGACCCTGTGCTCGCCATTTGCATTACTAGTCACATGACTTCACAAATCTCAAACAACTACATGGGAAGTCCAATAGTCACGTGATATCAACAACAAACTCCATTTTAATGCTGTTGTACAAAAATTAAATTATATTAAATGAAAGTCAGATTCCTTTGTAAAAACCAGAAAGAACATATAATTCTCAACATATTTATTTCCAGAACAAGAAACCTGTGGCTGTCACAGCAACATGGCCAGTCAGATTCATCAACCAATCACATGATCACCAATCACATTCATCAATCACGTGATACAACAAAACCCCAGTAGCTTTTCACAGAATAAATGTAAAGAATTTTGTGTTCTTTCGTTTCTGTGTTTTTATTACAACCAGTATACAACTTTTATTTAATGTTTTATTTTTTTTTCTATAACATTTGAAACTGGGGGTTGTGAGATTTGTGTACTCATGTGACTAGCAATGCAAATCCAAGTACCAGGTCAAATTTCATGAATGTCGTAATTTTGTCTTGTCTTTCTGCAGATTAAGGACATAAGGATTTTAATACTCTCAATTTCTGAGAAAGTAAATAATTTTTATATTGATTTCATGCAGGTATGACTCGATTTAACAAAGGCCATCTGGTAAGCGGCTAAGCTTTACCACCACCATGTGTGCCTCTTGTGATGCTAGACTGGTTTTCATACCTTCCAAGTAAAGAAACATACAGATATTGAGCAGTCTGTGAAAAAAATCTACTAGATGAATCTAATGCACTGATTGTTTGGATTGACTCAACACGTGTACAGCAAAAGATCCATACTGCTACCTCCGAATATTCTGGTCAGAACTCAATAAATTTAACTCAGAATCAGTTCAGTTACGTAACTGTTTCAGGTGTCAATTGGTGGCGGAAAATCCCAGATTTTTCCTGACTTTCATCAACATTTTAAAAATTCAAGGACTTTTCACGGTCGGGAAAAAACTATCATTTCTCCCAACTTTTTCACCGATTTCCTGGTAGCATGAGAACCCTGCCAATCTGAAGACATGTACATTAAAACCGGAGAGGAAGAAAGATGATGGGATGGGATAAATGAAATCCATAGCCGCTACAAAATAACTTGTATCAGTTATCCGTTTTGCAGCAACAGGCTGATCCAGTGTGATTGAATTTCATACACACACACACACACACACAAGCACACGCACACACATATACACACACACTCAATAGTGAGCTGCTTTGCTAATGACCCAATCAATTTGGGCTGTCAACTTCCTGACATGATGGATGGCCAATTTTTCCTGCCAGCCAGAAAACTGCGAATATATGGCAACCATGTTCTCAACCAACTTTGATGTGGTGATAAACAATATTTCAAAATTCCACTTTATAAAAAGTGAGGCAGACATGTTAACCAGTCTTAAATCTAACACCAGGAACTTTCATGATAAATGGTGGAATTCATCTTGTACCTGACTGTGTATGGTCGGTTTCCATTTCAGTGACAAAATACTGTTGACTCCATGAAATCCATGACCAATACCCTATGAGTAATCAGTGAATATAGGAGAAGCCTGTTCCACTATATGATTTTGTTATACCACTGCAGATGGCTGGTTTGTAAGGAGTATGGAAGGCATGGTTACTGGCCATGCATAAGGCAGTCTGGTTAGTGCCTGCACCATGGCATGACATGGTTGGGCAGATGGACCTATCACTAAAATCCCAGCCATAATGTGCTTGGGCAGCTTAAGGCCAGGCAAGACAGACAGATCTATCATAAAGATCCAATTGTAATTATATGTAGCCACAGTCAAGTTGTGCATGTTTTCCTCAGCCTTGAATTTTTGCATTTATTACACTTCATCAACAAGTTTCACTGAAATGACAAGATAAAATAAAACACAACAAAAATGTATAAATTAATGATGCTGCATACTAACAAGTCACTAAAACAACACCGGTTACAAACTGGATGAGCCAGTAATAGGCAGTGTGCATGAAACTATGAATAACAGCATGCATCTACAACAGCATGCTCTACCATGTGGTCCACAATTGCACAGAATGTGAAAAAATTCCACAAAATATTCACAAAATTCAAAATTTAATGTTTACCACCTCTTTAGGAATATTAAATCCAAATAAATCCAATATCCTGTATGGATGGTTTGAATTTAACACAAATTTTGGCTCTGGATTGATGAGATGTGTCTCTTTTAATGTTGCATGGAAGCGAAGCTTAAAAACAAGCAACACCTGGTGATGGCAAAGAAGGAAATGGGCAAGAGTTATTGCCCTTTGTCTATATGAGGCAGACAGAAAAGATGAATTTTCATCTTTTTTATTGGACTCAATTTTTGAGGTATTAAGCTAATATACCTAATGTTAATGTGATCAGGAAAAATATCTGAAGGAGAAACATTTCATTGCCCTTCCCAACTTTATCCTACCTGAACACCCCAAAATCCATGACCCTATGGTCTAATCTCAGGGGGTAAGAATAGCCTCTTGGATCAATTTTAGTTGCACATATAAACTTGTCATCTAATGCCCAGTAAGTGTATATAAGTTTCTATGGTGGGATCTCAAAAGTTTCCCAGTTATGACCCAGGAGATAGATTACCAGAGCCAATGTTGTCTGCATATAAATATTTGTTGTCATTCTCAGTAACTGTATATATCTGGGTTGTCAAAATCATTTGCTATGGTGCGCCTGATTTGATATAATGTATTTCACTTGGGCCATTCATAACATAAACTATGATAAGCATTCAAATTTGACACTAACAAGAGACCTGGTCTGCGGGCTGGACTAATGAGCCTGGTGAGCCATATCTGGCCCATTGGTCATATCATTGACACCCCTGGCATACATGGTTACTGAGGGAGTATCTCAATACTTTCCAGATCATGAGCAATGTGCCAAGTTCTTATGGGCTAAGGATGGACTTTCAGGCCACTGTCAAATGCATGTATAAATCTGTGTTACCATGTCCAGCAACTGTATGTATATACCATGGGGATCTCAATAGTTTCTATGTTATGACCATAAGGCTAAGTCTAAGAAAAGACCCAATGCCATCAGTCAGTTGCATCTCTAAGTTCACCCTTTCACTCTAATTAAGTGTATACTGTATATGTTTGTAGTGTTGATATATCAACAGACCAGGGGTCAACAACTGTATACCTCATAGCATGATCCAGGGGTCTCATTCAAACAAATATCTAAAATATGTTGACTCTCAGATTAATAATCACATATACACACACCAATTTTCTCTTACTGTCACATTTTGAAATTCTCTTACCCCAAGGGGCTGTTCCAAAATACTTAGAGACCATTCCCAATTATATTGCAAGATCTGATGCCTCCATCTTGACCAGTCAAGGAAGATTTACACAACAGTACTAACACATGCACATACACACACACATATCCAGGTGACAGAATAAGATAATCCCCACCACTTATCCTAAAACGACAGGAATAAGTTAAATTCACACAACAGTTTGTCAAAGAGGATAACACCAGCTATTATATGCGGTTTTGAGGCTACAAAAAAAATTAAGTCTGAACAATCACTAAACAATTCTAACTACAAATACATTTTCTGCAGGCAAGCCATGTCTCAAATAATGAAGGATACAATTTGAAACTAGTGTTGACCACAATGTTGTTAGCTTTCATCTTCCATGTTTAATGTTCATAAATTGCATGTGTCATTCATTATAACTAGTCACAACAATATGCAGCATTATTACTGAATACGGCCCTTTGCTCTGTTACAAATGTGAATGAGATGCACCTGTGATTCCATCAGCTGTGTCTGGAAGGGGAAGGAGTCATTGCTAATGGTCCACAGTAAGTTACTGTTCTCTCCTTGTGAGGCCACCAGCAGTAATGTACCTGGAAATATATATCACTCATGGATTAAATATACAGTGGAATCCCGCTATAACGTGATAATTGGGGTAAAAAAAATTGGATCGCGTTAATAACGGGGTTGCGTTAATGCGGAGTTTTACATTATTTTACTTTTTTCAGAGAACAACGCATTGGAACATATATGTGTATTCATGTCTAATGTATATCATGAATAGGGTATCAACACCATTTACTATCGTGTCATCGTGGCATGCAGTTCATCCATAATGCATGTAATTCCATTGAAAAATTGCACACAGATTTAAAATATTGAATAATTTTGTCACAGATCAATGTGTCTGAATTCAACGTCTAATATATATCATGAACAAAGCATTAACACTGTTTACTTACCATCTGATATCGTACTGTCATTGCATGCAGTTAATCCATAATAGACGTAATTCTATTGCAAAAATTGCATACATATTTAAAGTATTCAATAATTTTGTCACAGATCATTATGTGTCTGAATTCAATGGGAAAAATTAACAGCAAAATTAGGTTAAGAAAGATGAACCATATGTATGGTTCATTACGTTCCAGGGTCTATGAATGGTGTCTATACAAATTTCATACTGCTAAAATTTTCTCATATGCGTTTCTGTGTACCTTTATCCACTGTAAATTCCCAATAATTAACACTTGTATGCCTATTCATTTGAATGACTACAGCAAGAATAATTAACAATCAACACATGCTTGTTTGTTGTTGGTCCTTCTTTATTAGATCCAAAAAGTACAATTTCACTTGGGCAGAGAATGACTTGCGTTTGTGAACTTGCTTTTCCATAACAGTAAAATATTTTTATACAAAAAGCAACTAAATACAGTTGGCTGAGTCACTTTTGTAAAGTTGTTTAAGCTGAAAGCATGTCCAATTTCATACCCTTTCAATTTCCAGCTAATAAAGCAGACATTATTTACTGGTCAACTGATTGCGTCTAGTAACACCGCCAAACCCAGCAAACATGTTGGCGGATTTTGTTTTTTGACGTTTATTAAATTGTGAGAATCTTTTATCAACCACCTCATTGTCTGCTACTTGTTTGTATATGCAGTTAAAGAAGAAACACATGTCAGCTATTGTTTGAGCAATGATTGTATACAGAATTAATTGAAGACAATCACAAAAACAACTTACTGGCTTTACTCATGGATCAGTAATAAGTAACATTTCTGATAATGTTTATTTTGGCATAACACTTCAAGAACCTGGTGAAATTGTTAAATTTCAGAATCCCACACCACGATCATATTAGAATTCATACACGAATTCTTCCCCAAAATGATAATAAACGTTTTACCCACTATTTCTCGTACTTTAAAAAAATATTTTTCTGGGTGTGAGAAAAATACACATACATGTATTTAAAATTTCAGGAACCACACCATGATAGTATTATATTCAAATTCATACATGATCTCTTCCCCAAAATGATAATAAATTTTTTAAATACTATTTCACGTACTTTGAACAAAAAATATTTTTTCATGTGCAAATGAATATATGAAATTTCAGGAGCCATGCCACAACCGCGTTATATCCAAATTCATGTTATCGCGGGGCACATTATAGTGGGGTCACACTGTATTTATTACAGCCTGAATTTGACTTATTAGTGCAACATTAAAAAGGTAAAGGTAGCTGAAAATGGAAATTACAATAGCAGAGGAAATAAGAATGTATCTACATTTTATGCAGCATGCCTCTTCTGATGGTTTACACACAATCATTAATGTTGACATATTACCTTCACCCTGAAAAACTGTACCATACCCTGATGGATTACACCCAATCATTAATGTTAACATACTACCTTCACCCTGAAAAATTGTACCATACCCTGATGGATTACACCCAATCATTAATGTTAACATACTACCTTCATATTTCCATCACCCTGAAACCCCATCACCATAGTAAAAAGCTCTGGAAGCAGAGTTCAGACCAAACAGAAGAGGCTGAAATTGAAATATCTCCAAGATGAGACAAAACTGGAGGTATTTTCAGGAGGCAGGGAAGATTGGGATGTGAAGGTACACATCCTAAAGTTCACTGGAGGCTGCTCAGTTGTTGGGCCTTATGGCATTTCAGACTGGTGCTCGAGAAACTTTCTCTCCTCAGTGCCTGAAGGCTTAAGACACAAGTCCGGCCAAAGGAGGTGGTAAACTTTACTAAGAAAACATCCAGACTTCCTCCTCCACTATGTGGCCCAACAGATTGGAGGAGACTGGGGACCCCAATGGAGTGGTAGAAACTGTCACCACTGGTTATTCTAGTCCATACCATTATGGAAACATCATGGTCATGAACCAAATATTTAGGCAGACAGGACTGTCTCTCCTAGAATCCCTCTACCGAGAGGCTGACATAGAAATGTGGTTTTCTTCATTCTGAAGCCCTTCATGGAGGGTGATGGGACTGGCCCTACTAGTGGACTTTCATGGAAAATTAGAGTATTTCTCATCCCTCTGTGATTGTCTAGGAGGAGATTGGCATCCCATCTCCTTTATCTTCCCCAGAAAGGCAGGAGCAAAACAGGTCCACAGCCTGTAATGTCTACCCCACCCTGAAGCCAAAGGAAGGACAGCAATAGCACCATGAAGGGGTGGGGTGGGGAGGAAGACTCACTTCCTGAACTGGGTGTCTCCACATCTAGCAGGGATTAAAACAGAACATAGTAAAAAGTCAGTATGTGCTGATGTGATCCCCATTAATTGTTTGCCATTACAAATCCGCATGCGTTTTTTTACATATTCCAATCCCACCCACCCCACCCCCAATTATACTCACTCTCACTTCTAGACTCCAGGGTTATAATGCAAGAAATCAGTCACTCATACAATGGGTCTTACCTGTTCAACTGCATGTATAAAACTGGGTCAGTATATATATATATATATATATATATATATATATATATATATATATATATATATATATATGGAGAGAGAGAGAGAGAGATGAATATGTCATTGTACAGTGGTCCCCCTTCTTATGCACCCACCCGTTCTGCACTGGGAAAGTGGCCGTATAAAAAAGGTGGCCTTTCAAAAGAGGGGCTATATTTGAGAGAATTATCTGTACGAGTATGTAGTAAGATAGATTTTATTATCTTCTTTTAAAAGCAGCATTAATTATTAAAACATTTTTCTTGTCTTGTGAATAAACTTATTTTCAAATGAATAATAATTAATAGTTAATAGTTCTTGATTCTTAAGCTTGAAATATGAGTGGCATATTGTTGGCATGTGCATTACAAAACCATTCAAAAATATTATTTAAATCTTGGTACATACATCACTTGAAACTTTTTGGCAAGAACTTTTGAACTCTCTCCATTGCTGTTGAGTCAAACAGCTTTTACTTTTTCTTCTGAAGTAATAATTTTCCCCTTACAAGAAGACAAGTTTAAAGTTTTGTGACAATTTATTCCTGTGTTGTTAATTGTACAGTACTACAATTTAATCATGCAGATGAAACTTTTGTTGAGTAGAGAAATGCCTTGTTTATAAAGTGATACATGTACTGTCACAAGATTTTTCAGTCTTTGTCTGGTACCATTTTGTTCAACATTGATTTCTCTTTGCCTGTGAATCCAAAAAAGCTATATTTAGCCTATGCTGATCAAGTTATGATCTTGACAATTACGTCCAATCATAATCAACAAGACGAAGAGCTCGACAATGTGAAGCCCAAACTTCTATCACAACAACCCAACTCCTGTAAATATCAGTGTTTGTACATAATGGCATAGAGGATATTTGCTTGAAACAAGTGAATAATGGCTATATGTCATAAACTTAAGTATTTTCACCCACTTGATGAAATACGTCCGTTACTCACTCATAGCAAGCAAATTTTCTTTCTATTTTATGCTCAAACATACTGGCTAGCAAGAGGTACAATAGATTGAAGTAGCATATTTCTTACTGGATCCAGTCTGCAATCTACTGTTTATGTTCTGCTGGTTTTTTTTATTATTCTCACAGAGAATATAAACACTTACATAACCCTCCTTCTCATTTCAAAGTAACATAACACATTAAGAAAAAAAAATTCATGCATTGTTGGGTCTGATCTCAAGTTGTCAGTAACAAGAAATGCCCATCGTAACCACTTGGCCACATAAGCATCTAAGTATAACTTCAAACTTTACAATTATCTTGTTATCAACATGGCAGTGAAATTATTTTTTATAATTCACTGTAGTGAATTATCACAATTCTTTTACTTGGAAAATCCCGCAATTCACAGCCTAGCGTAAAATAATCAAGATTAACCTTAGTGATACATGTTATATACTTTAGCCAACATTTCTTTCAGTAATGAAAACTTGACATGGTAAACAAACATCAGTAGAGATAATTGGATTATTAGCTTAACATAAGAATTAAATCTTGGTTCTGGACACAGATAAAAGTGGCCACTTGTGAGGGGTAAATTTGACATTTTTGGCCTAAATGCTGGCCACATGATGTATCAGAAGGGTGGCCATCCACAAAGGGTACTTTTGGACACAAACACATCATTGCTGAGAAAACTGGCTGTGTAGAGGAGTCTGGCCACTGGTGAGAGGGACAACATAAGAGGGGGACCACTGCAACTGAAATTTATGCGCATCTGACATTTGAGTCTCAGGGACCCAGAGTATGTGAGCCAAGAATGATCAACTATTGCAATTGGTTATCCGAAAGGCAACAGAACTAAAAAAAGCTTCAAGAATTTCTACCTCGCCATTTAGGAGATCTTGCAATGGATGGGCAGATTGACAGATGCAGGGTATCACTGTATCCATTACTAAACTGTAGAGACAACCAGAGGTAAGCAGCAAAGTAGTTATTAGTAATATCCTCTTGTTTTTTCTGTTATCATTACCATCACCTTACTAAATGAAGTCTCCTCAAGTACCTGGCTTTGTATGCACGGGATCATAACAGCTCATTGCAAATCATATCTCAAAATCTAAGTCTCGATCTCAAATGGTCCAGAAGTTTCTCAGCATTACTCATGCACACATGTCCAAATGGATGGGATGATATAACCTCTGCCTTTTCTTCATATAGGGTGGAGATAATGTACCAAAGAATTTTAAACTTTTATCTTGTATATCAAACAATGTAAATGGTCCTATGGAACACTGAGTCTTGCCACCAAAAATTGCCACGGAGTATGTTAAATGCAATTAAAAAAATCTCAGAACTGCTGAAAACACTGACATTGGCAAATTGATAGTCCTCCCTCTTCATAATGATGTTCATGGAAGCCATGCAAGTGAAGGACCCTTTAAGTGAGGGATGTTCCAACAAGACTCATAATAGTCCACTAAAACACAAAAACAGAGCACTGAATAATATGAAACCATTTTATGATTATTATTAGCTAGGAAATACAATTTACTGAAATCATTAGCACTGCACGATAAAACAAAATTCAACCAAATAAACTGGATCTATACATTCAACAGGATAATATGCCCCAATATAGTGAGGGAACTTTGTACTGTTATGTATATTTAGTCTGCATTGTTTGTTGACTGTTCTCCATGACTATGTGTTATGTATTATCGGTATTTTGTAACTGACCTTAATCCCAAATAAAGTTAATGGTCTACCTGACCAGTGACATTTATTTTGTAAACAACAAAATACCATAAATGCTGACAAATTATTTATATTCAACACCCACTTGAACTAGTCTACACTTCTAACTTTTGCCAAATGATTGTCAACTTCACAAATTCTGCAATAAGCTCAATCCGAGTGCTGTATTGCATTACTCTCATATTCTTCTTTACAAATTTGTAAAGCAGTGTTGATTTGTCCTATTTCTAATCAGACATGTTTTGAAGTTTAAGAAGACTCATCTGCTCTAAAACTTTTCATCCACAAGTCAAACTGCAGAAGCCAATTTCGCTAAATATCTGGTACCATTTTCTTTAAAGGTACAGACTGGTCTGCCAACTAACTTGTTTATCAGTATAATGAATCTGTGGGGCCAATTTTCAGATTAAATGAAACCTGTGTTTTCTTGGAAATGGGTCATATACAGTTGCTATAAATAGACAATTAGGAAAGTACATGTAAATCTATGATGGACAAATGAGCTCTTATGCTATTCTTATGCAGTAGCCTTTCTTTTTAGAATATTCTAAACTTTTTATGAGGAGTAAAATTAAAAAGATGGTAATATAAATGACAAACACAACTTTGTATTGCATTATTTTTATTTTACTTTTTAGTGTACTGGAGATGAGTAATCTCTCTACAGGCAAACTTAAGACAATTCAGTGAAAAAAAGTGTAATGCTTATGCCAAAAGCTTAATGGTTGGCATGTATGTAATACATAGCTAATATTTCTCTACGATTATAGATTAAATATTCAGATCATTATTAATGGAGGTAAACATGTTTACTTTCGTCTGAATGTAGAATATTAATTTTTCACTTGTAAATTCCTAAACATGTTGACAACTGTGAATGTTTTAGGAGACTGACCTACATCCTGGCTCTATTATTGTCTTAGCCTTTTACAGACCTGCCAAACCAAATAAGACCTTCTCAGTAAGGTAGTAATTTTCTTCCATAAGTTGGACCAATTTTCAAGAAGGTGTAACAAAAATATCATACACTGCTACTGTCATGTTGGAAAACATGTATTTGAAAGTGAAGAAGTGTAATTCAAGCATTACGCAGTGAAACTGCATTCAACTAAAACTTGTGTAAAGTTTACCTGAACCTTAATTACCAACAGTAGTTTCACAAACTGCAGTTCCAAAACCTACATAGCTCACTGGCTTCTTGCTATCTCTCAATTTGATTTAATCCTTAAAAAAAATGTATTGTGTTGTGGCAATGGCAATCATCTTTCCTGCCATGTGAATGCACAAACAGCACATGATGTCCACTAAACGTAATTGTTGCCCTTCATGCTATTTTCCCCAATGATCTAAATAGTCTCTTTTATTCTTCTGTTCTGTTAAAACTTTCTAATAGATATACTGTCACTTTCGTCATTACCTGTCACTTGTTGGATGCTATTTTAAAATAAAGCAACAGCCTGATCATTCAGACATATTGCATCAGAAAATTTGTGCAGTTTAAATCATCTGAGGCACTCCTGTAATGTTAGTCTGGTTCCCCAACCAACTTTAATGAATCTAATTTGAAACCAAGATCCCAATTAATCACTGACAAGCCAGTATCTGAATTTTACCACAAGCAAATGTACTTCGGTAATTTGTGCTTTTATTCCTTAAATCCCCATTTTTAGAGTCATTTCTGTAAGACTTTCAGCAAAATCGTAAGGGCTACCAGGTCTGTTTTTATATCAATGTATTTTACTCATTCATGCCTTAACATCCAAAGAAGATTCAATCTTGTTGTGTTGTGTTCTGTTTTCATTTCGGTCGATTTATTTGTTCAAATTATTATTCTGTGGCATTAAAAAGTGTTCAATAATATTACTAAATTAAAACATTAATTTGGAATTATAGTGACAAGAACAATTTGGATTATATCATTGTGAAACATCAAAAGACTGTTAACACATCGCCACATTCCTGGCCACTGGCACATCAGAACATTTGGACTTGTGAAAATTTTTTAGAACTATTTGGGACTTGATTCACAATACTCTAAGTTCTTTTTAAATTTTCACTTTGTATCTGAGGAAAATAAATTATTGTTGAATTTTACAAAACTTGTTGGTTCTCGTTCTTTTCTGTTACTTAGTTTAAGCTAGAGTTGTAACAGTACTTAAAACTCCTTATCTGCCAACACTGGTGATACAACAATTATATTCCTCACCTTTCTTGTGGTAGGCCATGTGGACATTGTTTGGCCTCTGTGGCGCTGAAGAGGTCACAAACCCTGGGGGTAGTCGTACATGAACAAGGGTTATTAAATTCGGACAACTTCTGGCACTTCCAAAGGGAAAGGTAGCAAAATACAACCTCACACCTAAAAATTAAATAATAGCATTTCTTCAATACACAAGTTTCTTTTGTTGAAGATATTCATTTGATAACATTAGACTTGATACTTTGCAAATACTCAGGAACCATCTAAATGATGATGCATACTGTGAGATGGTCCATCATAATGATAGCAATGACCAGTCATCTTTATAAGTAATGTTAATATTTTTTTAAAATAGAATCAAGAGATTCCACTGAATGTTACTTACTGCCTGCTCCACTATGACATAATTCAAAAGCCTTGCAAAATCATCAGAGCAAGAAAAGTTGCTCACTGTAATCTACTTCTGCTTGTGGTGAATGGTACCCTCCAAGATGAATATATATTACCCATCAAGTTTCACAACTTCATATACAAGTGTCATAAAAACTGAGCCAAATGCAACAACCTAATTTAATCACAAAAGCATGGAAAAGTAGGTCACTTTGACACCAAAAGAAAAGCTTGCCAAAATCAAAAGTGGAATAAAAAACATGTACAAATTACAAATTTGTGTTAAACCAAAACACAAAACTAAAATGGATGAATGATCAAGTTTATCCATATTTAGAATTTTAACCTAGATTATAGTCATTCTTTAAAGAATATATGGTGAATATATGAAAGTTGTGTGCTGGTTATGTGCCTAATATATTTATAAATAAATATTAAACACATCTTTTCATATAAATTACATCCCTTTGAAGGGTTGCTTAAATGACTGAAAATGATACCTCATAGAATGTTCTAAAAAGAACACAGACCCAGTCTGAATCCCATGCCACAGGACATAGTAGCCATCCTCTTTCTCTTGGATCCTGACTACTTTTGGGATAGAAGGAGGGAATCTCACAATAGTGTGAGGCAACCCCCACCACACCCCACCCCAAAAATACATTTCAATAGCAGTGATACATATCACTACTACCTTCCTGAATTTTCCAGTTTGGAGGGAGGCTGATGGCCTAACAAAACTTTTTACAAAAATTAACATACTCACGATTATGGTAGGGAGTGTCCACTACTGTTAAGTTGGTTGCAGACTGGGTGACTTTTTATGCTACAACTATTGGGCCCAAGAATAACATGCCCTTGCTCTGAGGTGCTAAAGACCAAAGGTAGAAGGGGGAGAAAGCAGACTCTGACTGCTGCCATTACATCCTTCAATGACGTATACGTTAAGACTGACTAACTTCTTGGGCTTTAATTCTCATAGAGAAGGTCTCTTTCAGTGTAGGACTCCTAAGTTCTCTTGATAGTGTAGACAATTCACCTTGATGCCAAAGATCAACAGGGCCCTTGTCCATTCTGGAAAGGTCAAATAAAACTGAAGATCATCCCCAGTGCTGATATGACTGAGACTGGGAATTTCAATAGGAAGTGGAGCTAATGAACGCAGTTGGTTCTTAGCTAGAAACCCAGGTCCACAAAGGAGAGAAATGGACTCATAATGACTGCTGAACCCCTAAACAACCCTTTACTACAGACAAGGCATGAGGCTGATTCCTACTCCTCTAAAATGCTAAAGAAAGCAGGAAAACAGTTTCATGGGTAAAGTTCTTGAAAGAAGCTTCACACAACAGTTATAATGCGAATCTGACCAAGCCCCACAAAACACAAGAGATTCATCTAGGCGTTAGTGAGCATGACACTAATCTCTGCAGTTCAAAATACAAGACAAGATCAAAGAGATGAAGACTGGAGCCAATCACCAGACCCTTGAAGAATTTAAGCATGTTAGATTGGGCTACCCTTTATCCCTGACAGAAAAGACCAAACAAGAAATGGAGAAACTTTGCTCCTACTCTTAGGGACAGACAGCTAGGACCAACATGCTTCCTACTGCAACAATCACAGAAGATTCTCAACTTTGCATCACAGACCATGTATATGGACTGTCTCTTAGTCTGGATGATGCTGTTTGCTAGTTTTCTTGAAAATGTTCAAGCAGATTGATCACTTAAGTGTGAAGGTGGAGAACGTGTGGACTGGTGTCAAGAAGACCCCATATGCTATAACAGCAGGTCCCTCCTCTGATGTAACGAACTGGCTTAGTCTACCAACAGGTTGAGTCGATCACTGAACCATGACTGCTGGAGCCACAGATGGACTATCAGAATGAGCTGACTTCGTGGAGCACTTGCAGACTCTTTCTGAACGATGGCATCAGCTAAAAGAAAGTCTCACACCAGATTGAATAGGTCCACTGCCAAAGACCTCTGATCTGGTACTGGGAAGATATCAAAGAGGTGCTTGTTGTTCAGTCTTCTCACAAACAAGTCCACCAAAGGTCTCTTACACAGCCTGAACAAGGACTCTGCTATATACTGGGGCATGATGAGATGACTCTTTGAGGAATGTCTGCCAGAATATTTTTCTTGCTTTGGGAAGTTGGAGGGGCACACAAGCTTCTCACTGGGTCTTTTTAACCAGTTCATGCCACTACATATGGGCAAGAGGACTTAAATTGGGGTAGCTTCCTGGGCTAAGGCTGCATCCCTCCAAAGAACTTTGCTGAAGGCCCCAAGAGGTGATTAGGTTCAACACACTTTCTGGTTGGTTTAAATGGGCTAGGACAGCAGCAGGGAAGGACCAGTAAAGATAGAGCAGCCCCAATGACAGAAGCATGGACACAGACAAGGCATGCCTGGAGGTTTTGACAACTGCCTCCAGCAAGCACTGTAGCACAGCTGGAGATAATGATTGGCATGAGGCTATGGTAACAAGTGACCTAGCATTAAGTTCCAGCACATGCAGTGTCATCACTAAAAAGCGAACCCCGTTCCCTACCAAAATCTCCACTTATGACCTCAACAGTTGGGGGGATGCTTGAGGAGTTTATTCTGTAGCTGGCCACTGAAATTATCTGTGTCTGCAGTGAGGGTAGGTGATCACTCCTTACATTACCTAACAAACTCATGGGACTTCGGTTCAGAAACTTTTGTGACAGCTCCCTAGCCACAGACAAACCCCCGAGAGGAAAAAGAGATCTGGGCATGAGGAAGCTCCCAAGAGTGTCTCCAAACTTGGGAGAACTCTCTTGTCCTCTGATCCTGAGGGCTTGGAATACAAAACCTAGGTTCAGCACCTTACTGAAAGACTAAATCTATTCCTCTTCTGCTGCCTGAAACAACGGGTTGGAGGCACGGGACCTGAAGAGAGGAGGAAAGAACATCTCAGTCTCATAGCTGCCAACCTTCCAGGCTCGCAATTAGTGAAAATAGGGATAAAAATTAGTGAATTTTGATATGAATTAGTGAAAAATATCATGACAATAACTCCATCCACTCTGACTGTCAGTACAACACTATATCAAGATCACAAAATAAAACTAAAACACTACACATATGCAGAAATATATCTGCATTTCTATTTATTATGGTATTCACAAACTTCACGTGTTCTTGTGGTTATTTATCAAGATATGATACTGTGGCAGACTTGAACTTCCTCAATTACTTGATCGTAAATTTGTTTTCAAAACAGTTCAGGGTTCTTGCCTACTGGTTGATCTTGGTGACTAAAATTGCTGACAAATTGTTTGCGCCTAAGGAGGCCCTAAAGTCTGTCTTATTCTTCCTCCCTAGAGAAAATACTCTTTCACTGTCATCAGTTGCTAAAGAAAATGATGACGTCTGCATGCGAAGCACCAAGTTTTCTGTGGCGTTCTCCAACATGGCTTTAACTAGTGCAGTACTCTTGGTTCTTCCACAGGAAAATTTGGAAGCGATCTTTGAGTCTGGGAATATTTGTCGGAAGAAATGTTTAGCATGGTCTCCAGCTGATAAAGGTAGATTGTGTTCAAAAAGAAAACTCACAAACAATGCTTCAGCATTGGTAGCTTGCAGGTCTTCCGTCGATGGCTTAAAATAT
This sequence comes from Megalonaias nervosa, assembly GCA_016617855.1. Taxonomy (NCBI): domain Eukaryota; kingdom Metazoa; phylum Mollusca; class Bivalvia; order Unionida; family Unionidae; genus Megalonaias; species Megalonaias nervosa. The sequence continues at coordinate 132,486 of JAECUM010096146.1, read as the reverse complement.
TCAAGAGCTGAAATCTACTGCGAGTTCTTAATTTTCCCAACCTCTATGTGTTTTTTGCTACCAATGTGCTTCCTCATATCATCTCTGCCACCATGCCCAATACTAAAATTTGTGGCACACTGTGTGCAAAAAGCATGAAGTATATCAATGCTTGATGGCTGAATGCATGGCAAATTTTTGGTATATTTGAAACTAAACTTCACATTTTGTGCAATACATTTCTTTTTCCTTCGTGGTGAATCCATTTTCAAGATGCGATGCCAAACGGTAATTCAAATCAGTGTTGGCGACACATGCGCGAAGCAAAATTCCAGTTAGGCCCGTTTCTCTCAAAAGCATTTGTAAAACTATTCTTATATATATAGATTAAAATAGGCTACAATGCTTGCTACCGGGCCAGATGTACCAATCGGCTGTAGTTCTACTAATATCGCGACCTGCAGCACCAGACCGTTTCGGCAACTGCCAATATCACGACTAGCATTTAATGTGAAATCGGTTATTTTATTAAAGATTTAAAATAATTGAGAATTGGGGAATTCATGATTTTTTTGCATGCAGCATGAATCCGTGAATCGCTGAAAAAGTCGTGAAATTCACGCCAAAATCATGAGGGCTGGCAGCTATGCAGTCTTTTTCTCTGTGAAAAAGTCCACCAAGATGTACAGGACATCCCTGTCATGTTCTCATACGAGAAGCAGACCTTTCCAACCCTACCACTTTTTGTCAAAAAGGAGACCTGGGGATAGATATTTCCTCTTCATGTAACTCCACATGAGGAGTGATGGGACTGCTCTTAGTAGTAGATTTTGAAGGAGGATGAGAATGCTTCTCAACCCTCAGAGCTTCTTGGGGAAGAAGACCAGCAACCCCTTCTTTCTCTTTGATCCTACACAAGCTGAAGGTGTAGGTCCACAACCAGGTACACAAGTACTGGAGTCCATAAATGGGAAGGCCAATTCACTTCCCTGAAACGATTGTCCAAACATCTAATATGCAGACCTGTTTATCCTTTCCCAGCTCCATCAGTAGTCCAAAAGTAGTCTGTCTGTAGTTTCCAACAGTAGTCCAAAAGTAGTCTGTCTGTAGTTTCCAACAGTAGTCCAAAAGTAGTCTGTCTGTAGTTTCCATCAGTAGTCCAAAAGTAGTCTGTCTGTAGTTTCCAACAGTAGTCCAAAAGTAGTCTGTCTGTAGTTTCCAACAGCTGTCAGGAGTATAACTATAGAGATAACTGTTAAAAAATAAACAAATCTTCATCCAGATGTGACCCAGGTGCGTGTTTATCATGAATGAATGAGTGAGTGAACGAACGATCGGCATCAGTGCACGAAGCTCATGCTAACGTCAATCCCATGCCACCTAATAAAACCCTTAGCATTTTTCCTCTATGCTCCAGACAAACAACACCTTACTCATTCTGCTGTTGCGTAGTCCTATTGTGATGGTCACAATTCGAGAGAATTGTAACAATGGTAGATTTCAGATCTTTGTGTCTGGTAAGATTATCATTTATATGTTATGGAACTGATATACTGAAATACTGGTGTGCAGGTTGTGGATTGTATTTGTCTCATTTTTAGAATTGTATATTTAAGCATTTGTTCTGTTCTGTTTTAGTATTGTATATTAAATATTCATTCTCTTTTGTTTTAGGTTTTTATCCCATATGTTTCCTGTAAGTTAATAAACCCAAGACCAGTGAGTGTTGTAGTTATTTCTGTTTGTACAACACCCAGCTCACACAGAAATACATTTATTGTCTATAATGACGATGACGAAGTACAGAATTATTGGGGGGGGTTTCTACAAGAAAAGAAATACCTTTTCTTAAAACAAGTATCCTCTACATTTTCTTTAAATCCCAGTTTAATGAATCAGCTGTTTTCAACAGCAAGTTTAACTAAGCAAATGCTGACTCATCAATTCAGCATGGATACTGTGTATTTCCCTACTGTCAGACACTGTGCTTTAAAGAATGCGGACAGAAACTTAATTGTCTTTGATTTTGGCCCATTTCTTGTGGGATTTGCACTCAAAATGTCTTTCTGTATCACTTTTACCAACATGTGTGACAGAAAAATTCAATTCATGCACACCACAATGAACATAATGAATTCCTTGCTAGACTGTTTTATAAATGTTTTAAAAAATCTTTAGGAATTTCTGGCTAGCACTCAACTTTTCGACTTCTTCCAATTTTTGTTTCACATGATGCTGGTCCGCTATTTTCAAATACAACTGCGAATTGCTCCCTTTGATGCCTGCAGACAGCTTACCAATTTGCACAGGAACCATTGAATACACACCTCTCTGACAATGATCAAGTAACTTTTTTAATGAAAAGAAATTTTATAAGTGGAACAAAATGTAAAGACATAATGTTTTGCGGATCTGGCTGTTTTCCATAGTCTTGCCTAAACGATTTGATGTGAGTATATTTCGGGCTTCATCTATATAAAATACAGAGAGTCCGTAGGTGTATACAGGTTTGCATAAAGATTAAGAGGAATTATACAGAAGCATACATGCCAACCCCTGGCGAGGAAAAAGTGTAATCCAAGTGGGCAAAAAGAGTAATCTGAGCAGAAAAAGAGTAATCCACATATAACATAATAAAATTCAATGAGCACATGTACAAAATGATTTATCTACCCCTCTGTCTTGTAACATCAATTACTGGTTCAAATTTTCATATATAGCAATTTGAGCTTTAAAATGCAACAGTATTTCATACTGCATTTCAAAACACTTTGTACCAGCTGAGATTATGAATGTTTTGTACACCAGTAGAGCACTAAGTGCTGGGTTACAGAGCCTGGATCTGAATTCAGTTTTATTTTTGTTAACAATACTGAACAATCTCTCACAGTCAGCTTTAGAATGGTAAAGAACCAATATTCCTTTCATAACCTGACAAAGAAGAGGAAATATATGTCTTCCAGTTATTGGGTCTTTTAGCTGGGAAATAAAGTGCCACTGCACATCAACTCTGTCCGCATATCAGGTAGAATGCCAACTTGATACTTCAGGAGATCTCCTAATTTATTGGCAGCCTCTCCTGCAGCAAGGTGCATCATATGACAGGGACAACCTGACACGTACACTGATGGAGACATTTTTCAAAATATAGAATGTGAATTCCTTTATGAATTCCAGTCATCACTGATGCATTATCAGCTGAAAACCCCATATAGTTCTGCTAACTTATGTTTATTCAAAGCATTATTATGCAAATAAAAAATGTTTTCTCCAGTGGAATCTACTGTTAATTCTGGTAATGAAAGAACATTCTGACTTTGCCCTTTTCATTGTCAAAGTCTCTTACACAGACTGGGTACAACTTTTTGTCATCATAATCACTGCTCCTGCCTGTTGCAATACTAAACGGCTCAATTTTCATGGCTTCTGCAATTTTAAGTGAATTATCTTCTGCTAAACACCTAACAATATTAGATGATTTTGTTCTTGCACATGCATATTTTCTGCAATTTTGGAATCAGGAAACATTCGTTTCAACAAAGGACCAACGTAGTCTTCTACTGCTAAAGGTAGTCCGTGTTCTGCATTTATAAAATTCGTGTCCACAATTTAGTTCTGCTGGAAAAAAGAGGTCACCTTAGTATTGGAGTTAGTCAAATGAGCTAATTTCTTTGTTTTACCACCATGACCAATATTTAAATCCTTTCCACACAGCCTGCAGTGGGCGTGAAGCTGCCTAGAATGGAAAGCTGTATTGTGTGATTCATGAATTCATCTTTAAAAACGGTTTTCGTCTTTTTCTAATCCATCTGTGAAATTATTTGAAAAACATTTTTGCTCTTACACACGTATCAACTAGAATAAATCTGACTTGATTTTTAGCGCCAAATACCTATAGACTGGTTCTGTACCATAGCTGCCAACCCCCGAGTACAAAAATACTGATGGCTTATGACAAAAATACTGATTTTCAGGAACAAATACTGATTTTTAAAATTTTAATACATATGTAACTATTTATAACATCTATAACTATCAGTAAAGTAGGACAGTGCCTTACATAATTATTTAATGTCAAAGATGCATGTGTTGCACACTTGCACCTTCTGGACGGGCACCCTGTTCCATTCGGGTGCCCATTCAGAAGGTGCAAGAGTGCAACACACTCAGACACAGGCTGTTTAAAGGTGCCTTTTCCACACCTTTTTTTTTTTGTTGATCATTATCGATTCCAATGTATCAACTTTCATTGATGATCTCAATTCTGTGTGATTTTCTTACTGAACTGTTTTCGTTCTAGCATACAAGTAATCCTTTGCGTTTTTACTGTCTGGAAAACGTGTGCGAAATAAATTGCCAGCAATACCAGTAACTGAAAGAGGAAGACTCATTTCTAAAAGAAATTTAATAAACCGAATTTCGATCAAATTACAACAAGGTTCTCTCTGGTATTTATATACATCCAAGTTCAGGCTGAGTTGTGTATGAAGAAGCAGCAAGCTGATGTTTATTAGCTTTTTCGTACTCTTGTATTTCATGTGCACTTCCATGCCCAATAGCGAAATCACATTACACAATTTGCAAAACGTAAAGTTTTCTCTTTTACTAGATGGTTTCCGAAATCTAAACAAGACAGCACAATTGTCCTTCCAGTTCTGTTTTCTTGTCTTTCCTGGAGAAAATTCTGAATATTCTGCTTTCCTATTCAACATGATTAGAAGTTGAATATTACGAAGATGAGATACAGTGATAGCAGTAACTGTTTGTGAATTCCAATATGGTGGATAAAGACAGGCATGGTAGCCTCGATTTCGAATGAACCAATCATATTGTAGAACTGTATTCCTATATACACGTGATACATTTTTATCAGACTGGAACTGAGTGCCCGTTCTAAACTGAAAATTGCAAGGAAATTCTTTTATTAGTTTTTACAATTAAAAAACGTATTTTTTGCAATAAAAACATACACCCGTATTCAGGTCCAAAATACGGGACAGATACGGAAAAAACGGGACACTTGGCAGCTATGCTGTACGGATATGAATTAGAACAAAGAATCTGCGAGCAAAGATTAAAAATTAGAAAACCAGTCTGTTCTCTCCTAACTAAGCCAAACAGTGGCTATAAATAGAAACCGAAGTCAAAAGTTTGAAAGTAGAAACCAGCATGTTTCTTGAAAATAGGGCAGCTGCTATAAATAGAACATAATACTGTTAGGAAAGAGCATGCAAGTCTTATGCCGTAGTTACGTAGAAGCTGTCTTTTCTAGAATATGGTCTGAAAGATTAATGGGATGTTAATAAAAATGAGAAAACAAATTATTAATTTTTTTGGGTGGGGGATATACCGAAAACTTGTAATCCAAATACATCTATGCGCAAGGCGTAATTTAGTGGAAAAAAAGCATAATGATTACGCCAAAAGCATAATGGTTGGCATGTACGGAGAAGGTGAGATGCAGATATGATCCCCATCCTTAACTGGATGAATATATGCCAACACGAATGGCTACTAGCTACCATATCACCCAAGGGGAAGGGTAAAATAGAAGGTCACCCCTGAAAATTCTACAATAATACCTCAAATATCACATGACAGCTTACACATGAAATATAAAATGTCCTAAGGGTATTATCACTCTAACATGGAAAAAGAGCTGATGCTGGAATGCATCTCTGACATGAGGAAAAGGCAATTTTCCCCCAAGAGTATTTTAAAATTGTCAATCAACATGGCACTGCATATGGGTTTATGATATCTGATTCAGATTGGGTCTGTGTTCTCTGTTCCTCCCTCTTTCTATATAATATATAGACAGAAAGACACCTGTCATCTTTCTAGGAAGGCTGGATTCGGAGGTAGCTGAGAAAGATATCCTAATGCAATGTGATCAAGAAATGTTGTTGTTTTTTGTGTGTAACCCCATTTCTCAACACAAAATAGGCTATACATGACAGAGAGAAGTAACTGATGATGTACAAAGCATGCTGGATGTAGGACCATACCGCAACACTGCCATGCAAACAGGTGAGCTTATAAATGAATTCAATAATTCAAGTCAAACTTACCAGTCTGAGTGACAGCCACAAGATGTATGTTGGCAGATTCCCTGTTAGTCAAGGCACTTATTTGTACAATGGGTTTAAAATGGGATCTGTCAATGGTTCTGAAAGAAAAGTGACATGCAATTTCTTCCAAGCATATTAACAAAATGTTTCACTACACCTTGACTTCAACATTGTTAGACTGAAAACAAATATTACAAATACAGACTTATAAAAATTTGCACTAAAAAAATAAGCAACTAGACAAATAATGATTTCAGTGGTACTGCCAGGACTGAAAAATCTCTAAATATTCACTCAACCTCTCAGATATAAAAGCTGTCAATGCTTACATCCTAAATTCAATTATGTGAACAGTTTTTTCTATACTAATTCTGTGATCCTTCTAACACTATTTGTAAGGGAGTTACAAAACTGAGACCAGTTTGCTGATCCACCTCTGGTAAGTGTTTATTAGTACTGAAGAGTGAGAGCAAAATGATTCTATAAACTTAAAATTTTAACAAATGGAAAACAAACTTCAAGCAGAAAACAGGACCTGCAGTCAACAAAGTTGGCAATATTCTCAAGAGAAGATCCTTTTCATTCAAAAAGAAACGCTGGTCAATACTGACTCACCACTCACCTAATTGGAAAATTCACATGATGACCAGAACATTTCATTTGCCATTTCAAGAAGGGCAGGTGAATTTTCAACCCCAATATGCGTAAGTGTATTAAAGTCAATAAAATAGTATGGACACTTCAAAAATATCTTTGAATTGACAAGATGTTGTCAAAAAGCTGAATTACTGATATTAGGAATTGGTAACCTTAAAACTTGACACACACATTCAGCCCATGGTCAAGTTGGTCCTCAAAGAAGATGGTGGTTTATGTTAATGTGTTAAGTACATGCAATCTTTCTTTTCAGGAGTGCAATTTTTATTTTTTGAATTTTAACTAATTTCTCTAGTTCACCTAATGTTTTCTTGATTGTTGAGTCTGTGTTTTACGCAGCATAAAAAAACTATTTTCATGGTATTAAAGTCAAATACTTTAGATTAATTATATCGAATGCCACTGACTCAATGTATACCTGCCTGATCAGAATGTACCACATGAAAAAAAAGACATTTTTTAAACCCAAATTTCTCTGATACATTTGTGTTCATAAAAACTATTTCAAATAAATCCTTTAAGAAAATAAACAGAGAGGCCTTTCTTGACACCACAATGTGTGCCTGAAGCTTGTTCAACAGTTGTGATTAGCATAGCTTCATACTGTATGCTTACTGAAAACTATATCAGGATATACAGTTGTCACAGAGGCAATTAAAAGGAAAATCAGAGATAAACAAATGCCATTCAACAAGACACATAACTGACTGAAAAATAGTTCAGGTGGTTTCATGGTTTAGAATACTTTCAGCATTGCCATTGGATAACCCATTAGGCTAATCTGCATGGGTAAAGTACAGGAGTGGATTAAACCAATTCATTTGAAATTAGATAAATCAAAGATTTCTCGCGAAGAAACAAAAGTTATCACACATTATTTCCTAGAAAAAGAGTGTTTAAGCTAAGTTTGGAATCAGTGGCAAAATTTCTTTGAAGTCTGAAAGTAGCTGGAATTCATGGAAGGTTGAGCCATCTATTAAGTTTGTAAAGGCCATCAGAACTAATTTTGAAACTCCTGTACGAAGGAGGTTAACATTGTGAAGCACAGCAGAACATGTACCATTTCCCCTGGAACCTAAAAACACAATTTTTGAGTCTCACAACCCCTTCAGTAGTGTCTGGAAAGTTGACAGTTATGGGAATGGCAAGAGCTTCAAACATTGCCATCTAAAAATGCAGATCTGTACCTATGAGATACATTAAATCCCCTTTAAATCAGACACTTAAGTCCAACTCTGTTTTATATAGCTATGTTGGGAATCTGGAGAAACAAACTATTTTTAAGAACAGTAGAAGAAATCCATTTCCTGATATTGTCATATGGATAATAAGAAATTCCAACAAATGGAGTTCAGATTACCAGGTAATTTGTGTGCGTGATTTGGATTTTTAACGTAGCTTTAACAATTTTTTCAGTCATATCGCTATGATGTCTGCAGTGTAGCACCTTATTTAGTGATGTCTATCACTGGGGCATCATGCTGCAGACATGTAACAAAAATGTCCCACCCAGTCACATTATCCTGACACAAGGCTCACCAGTCTGCACATTAACTTCTTAATGCTGAGCGCCAAGCAAGGCAGCTGCTAATACCATTTAGTCTTTGGTATGACTTGGACAGGGTTCAAACCCACGACCTCCTGCAGCCAAGGAAAATGCTCTAACCACTTAGGCCACCAGAGCAGTGCGATAAATGTAAACAGCTCATTAATCATTGTAATGAACACCCTAAATGGTCTCAGTGTTTGAAATATCTGCACAACTTTCAAGTTAAGGTCACAACTTGTTCAACCCATTTATGTGTAAATGATAAATACAAAAGGATAAACACTGTGCATGGATAAAGTAAATGAAATATACATACTTTAAACTAACCTAACAAATCATGTCAATAAGAGATCTAAAAACCTCTTGAAAAGAAGAACCTTGTCTCAGATTATCTGATACTTTATGGATCTATACAACCTTACAGGGTAACATTTTGTCAGAATATATCCAACAGTATACCTGGCAATGTTTGATGCTGCATGTACAATGTTCTGTAGCGATATGGCTGCTACCTTGCTCATCCCTTTACCATCAGCCCCAAGGTCATACACCTAAAAGCAGAACATTGTATGAAAAGATGGGACCATATGCCTACATTACAAATCAACAATCTTAAATTTTACTTCTAGCCCACATGAAATTTAAGTATAGGTCTAGACTTAAGACATTTGATTGGTTCCATCCAACTTGGACTATAATTTTATCCAATTCAACTGCTGGAATTCAGGCTTCAATTTAAGTCCATCCTTAAAGTTCTGTGGGTTTTATCCAGGCCACGATCAGCACAAAATACAGTAAAATAATGATTAACCAGATCCACTGGAAGACATGGACTCTGTCCACATAATTGGTTGTTTAGATAAATTACAAAATTTATAAAGAACTGTGTATCCAGGAGACAGTGGTCTGATTGACTAACAAAAAATAAAGACCAATGGTGGTATGGTCTGATTCCTATTAGTAACAATCTCAGTCATAATTTTGCATCCTTTGAACAACAGACTGACACATCTAAATACCAACATGTGTGACTTTTACAAGCAAAAGTGAATCAGAAAATGCCCTAAATGGAAACCCTAACACTGAGAAACTGAGCTAAATTCAAAAGCTAAGCCCAATGAACCATGAAATATAGGTCACAGTGGCTGAGTTTCACTGATGGATGTACTCTCCTCATGACATTACATACCAAACCATTTGATTCTATGGGCAATAGTGCCTGACTAAATGAACTAAATTCAAAGGTTAAACAAAATCACTGTTTCATGAAATATAGGTCAGGAATATACTTTTCACTGAAGGAAACCGTACTCCCCATGACACATATAAATACTAACTAGTGCAATTCTGCATATAATACTGTTTAAGAAAAAGACCTAAACAAAAACCCCAGTACAGAGAAACTGAGTTCAACCTAAAGGTAACCATAAATCATTGAGCTATGAAATGTAAGTCACAGTGAACTAATTTTGACTGATGGCTGTAGTACTCCCCATGTTACACTTCAATACTAACTTAAGTTACTCTAAAGACAATATAGAGTGTAAGAAAATGACCAAAACACAAACCTTAACTCAAGCATTGACATCAAAAGGATGGATAGATCATATGAACATGTATCATCAATCCATAAGCTAGAACTGATTGGCAGCCTACCAAAAAAGCTCGTCGAAGTGGCATGTGTATATATACAATGTGAAAAGCCTGCACCCTACCTTACCCCACACATTATCCCCCTCTAGGTTTTAAAGTTAACAATGTGAGGAAAGGGGAATAATTAGGCATACATCCATGCACCTACTAATGCCCAAATAAAACGATGGGATCACATCCTCCATGTACCCACTTATGCCCATATAAACAGGATCACATCATCCATGCACCCAATAAGGCGAAATAAATAAACAGGGTATCATCCTCCATGCACACACCAGTGCACATGTAAGTAAACAGGATCACCTGCTCCATGTGCCCAGAAATATAGATAAGATTACTTCTTCACTGCACCTGCTAATGCTGATATAAATAGACAAAATCACATCCTCCTTACACCCACCAATGCCTATACAAATAGACACAATCACATCCTCCATGCAACCACTAATGCCCATACAAACAGAAAGAATCACATCCTCCATACACCCACTAACGCCAATATATAAAGACAGGATCGCTTCTTCCATTCACCAAATACACCACTACCTCGATAACTCATGCCCTGATAACTCGCGAACCTGCTTATAACGCGGGGTCAGGCATGGATTCCATTTTTTAAAACCAGAAATTACCCCCAAAATAGATCCCTATTTTATGAACTTTATGGAAATCGCGATAAAAATTAGCTACAAAAACTTTTATATATCGCTCGTTTTATCGTCAAAAACGGTAGATAGGACCTGGAAATTTTAATTAACATTATGAAATACCAAATTTAAAAATAAATCATACAATTTTTTTACATTTTCTTTCCAAGTGACATTCCTAGCACACTGCATTTAACGATATGTAAGGAAATTTAGATCAATGAAAATGTCACTTCGCCGAGTGGAGGCAGTACTTTAATACATAAATACAAATAAATTTTTTATCAATTGAAATTTGTGTTCTAGTTCTATCTTCTAGTTCCTTTTAAGTGTAATCATCATAAATGCAATATGTCCTCTTGTAACTAAACGTAAAATGTGTCAATCTACCGTAACAGCTATGTCCGCGAGCATTTCTCTGAGAACCTATTTAGGTGCTGACTGTGTTTTGATAACTGACTTGCAGAAGTATTTGTTGCATTGTTGCACTGAATTAAAAGCTGGCCTCCTTTGTATTATCACGTTAATTATGTCTTTTGAATCAAATAATGGAGGTGAAATAAAAGAAAAGTTAAAAGGCACGAAAATCCTACAAACTTAAAATCTAGCTGCCCCGGTCGTTATGTTGGGTGAACTCACTTCAGTTGATCAACTGAACACTGTTATAAATGTTATTGTGTATGTAACATAAACTACCTTAAATTAACCGACTCATTGGTAACTGTGATCAAAGATAGCACGGCAACCAAGCGAAAAGAATACTATACTTTGTAAAATAAAGAGCTTGGTTTCACAGATACGGACCATTGTGGGCAAGCGAGTTTCAGAGAATTCTTGAACTGGCACTTTGAGATATCCTCAAGAATGATAAAAAGTTTCATTATTACTTCCAACGAAATCACGATATCAATACTGTACTAATTGAACAGCACAAAAATTGAGATTCAATGTAGACTTTTGTCTGACGAAAATTTCGCTTGCTTTTTGAACAAAAGGAATCTTGTTTGGTGGTGTATCAACAGTTAGTCTAGTTCCCTGCTCTTTTCACTCCCGATTTCGCAGGATACAATGCCATACCACTCCGGGAACCAGACTCATCAAGAAAACAAAAAGCAGTGACGTGATACACACATGTTTTCATGTAAACATAACGGTTGTTGAAACCAGTTGGAACGATCTTTCACATGTTGGACATTTTGAAAATAAATGTTATTTAAACAGAATAACAAACAACTTCCTTAGAAAAAGTGCGTTATTAAAAGTTATTATCGACGTGAATGCAAAATGAGGATTCAGTCATTAAACAGCGAAGTTCCCTAACCCCGACACACAAACCCCCACCCCCTGCTGTTTTCTCAATGTCCAAGCAATTTTTTTTCAATTTTTGGAGGTCCCTCGGTAACTTGCGCCCTTACTTATAGCGCGGTCTATGTTTGTGGACCCCAATGTGCGTGAGTTATCGAGGGAGTGGTGTAATACCCATATAAAACAACAGGATCACACCTTCCACGCACCCATTAATGTCCATATAGACAGACTGGATAACATCTTCCATGCACCCAACAATGCCCATATAAACAGAAAGGTTCACATCTTCCATGCACCCACTAATGCCAACATAAAAAAATTGGACCACATCTTCATAATAATTTTCTTCAAAAATGCAAACACACAAAACCAAGCTTACCTGAATAGTTCCTTTCTCTGATCTTGTGTACAAAATATTTCTGGATTCATCCACAGTAATTTGAACTAAGGAATCTAAAACAAAAGCATTTGAAAAAATATTTATTGACTGAAACTCTGCATCAGTTTACATAAATATGTAAAAATTAAGTTTTCCCTTGATTTTCACTACAAATTATCAACATATATTTCTGTGTTGAACTGCTCCAGAGGAATCCCCAATCATGAAACAACCTATGCTACATCATGGCAGTCTTTGTGTACTGGAACTGACTGCTTATGACAGTATGTGCACTCTGAAGATGTTCTGACACACTGGTGAGTAGATATGATTAATAGGTTCTTCTCTTCCAATGTGAATTGTCTTTTCAGCTGACAACTGGGTATGGTCAATTTTTAAAATTCTAAATGCCACACATGTCCATTTATCCAAGAAGCTATAACAAATATGAGACTATCAGATATAATCTAAATCTATCAGAAAAAATAGGTCTTTACCAAATAGTTTCTGACAGGTTTTGATAGTTTTAAGTTAAGAATTTAATGTTATTCACATAGCTTAATGTTCCAAATTAAAACTGAGAATCAAATAGCAAATTTCTAATGTTATTTTGCCAGTATTATTCCATTCAAATAATGACACAATCCAAGGATAAACCAAATGCAACTGATTGGTTATAGCATTCCTTTAAAAAGAACACCCAATTAACCTGTAAACACACAGATACTATTACTGCCCTTCAATAAATTAAATCATAGTTCATTCAGGGAATTTAGATGCTGCATAAAGAAGAAAAAAGTCAAAGAAAAATAGGAAGCTTCTTATATATCACCTATATTCACAGTATTTAACGATTATCAATAATAGTTTTACTTTGTACATGCAACTAACCATGCATTAGATTTTCTTTCATTACTGACGCTTGTATTGTTTGCTGAGGAAAGTATTAAAAAATGGGAGTGAATATTTATTACTGCTCAAGTCAGCTACCATTCTAACATATTTTTTATTTTTACAACTACAACAATAACAATAATAACAATAATAATAATAATATGAAAATAATAAAAACAATTTGTGATAATACAAGGCACACTTCTGATAATGAGATACACATTTTAAAGTGACTTTCTTGATGATAATTAACATGCACTTTTTTGATTCTAGGTGAAACACCAAATATAGATCATAACAAAAATTTTTAAAATATAAATATGAAAAATTCCATATTTATTGCGCAGTTATATATACCTACCAGGTCAAATACCGTGGTAATAAAACTTCACTAAACTTCGTGGATTTTTTTTAAATTTGGAAAATTTGGATTATCATCACCCGCATCACAATATATACTGATTCATATTGTTATTACTTTCATTCACAAAAATTCTGGCAAAATTTTAAGGGAGAAGGGAGATAGCAATAGCGGAACTTAATACAATCAAAAATTTTTTCCATAAAAACATTTAATTTTTACAAAGTTGATATGTTAATTAGCAAAAGTATAGTCGATTGGTTAGCCTGATGGTTGATTTTATGCAGCACTAATTGATCTATAGGTCTTAAAGATTATTGATTTGGGTGTGTCAAGTATCTTGATGGAATTTCTGATCATGAATTTCTTTTCTAAGTTTCTTATTATAGCTTAACAGAAAAAAGTAACACGTCTTAATTTCATGTACTTTTGAAACTAAGGGCAAAAATCAAAAACTAAAATGCTTTTAATAACTTCACACAAATATTTGATAATATGGAGATGCTGCCAAGATTTTATCTACAGGGAGAGCTCCTCCTTGCCACCAAAATAAGTGGGGAATAGAAAAAAAAGAGAGGGAAGGAGGAAACAACCATAATTCAGTATTTACCAAACACCTCAATATCTGTCTTTCTCCCTTCCAGCTCCACTCTATTAAAGTTCTATTGAACTCAAAATCTTTAAAAGATGCTGCCTGTAGTTGTATAACCTTAGTCTGTTGATTGTTTCTGAGCTGAATCTGTTCCTTATCCATGAATGAACATTTTTCTGTGCAAGGATGCATCTTTCAGTCTGCTATCTAAAGGAGCATATGCATAACTAGCTTAGCCAGCTTCAGCAAGTTAGGAAACTGTTCTTTATGGTTGTTATGCACAATTTTCCACAGCTTATTGGTATTGTCTTTTGTATATTTCTGCTCCAAAATAAAATTTTTCACTGAAGTGAGCTCTGTCAGAGTGTCACTTTTTTCAATCACTGCTCTGCTGACTATTATGCCAGATTTCTTTTCTGTACCATAATGATGTATTCAAGTTTGAAGCCCATCAATGACATAGTCTGCTTGTTCAGAGGTATTTTGATCAAATAAATATTCTTATATTTAAGTTTCATTTCAATTCTTATTTATTCAATTTATCTTATCCTTCATGGGCTAAATATATTTTGTAGTACAAGATCCAGCAAGGCTAAACTGTTTGAGAAAGGAAATGAAAATTGCACTCTACTTTTAAAATGACTGTATTTTAAATAGGTGTCTGCCTTTTCCACATTTTGAAATACCACTGAAAGGGTTGTTGACCAGTACACCATCTATTTTTGTTTCTATACATACTTTAAAATTTTAAAAATCACTTTCATAATTGCTATCATCAGCCAATATTTTCCAAATGAAATCATCATCTTTAAATAAACCATGCTGGGTTTTCTAGGTTACCTGTCCTTTAAACAAGCATTTCTCAAACTTCCTTGATGTAAGGTTAAAACTATGACAGAATGCCTGTTCCAGAGCCCAATATGCCAATTAAATTTAGTTTAACAACCATTTATGTCAAGCCAAAAAAGCCAGATGTGCAATCAGTTGCCTACTGGAAAAAGACAGAGTTTGCAACAAGGGCTGCATGACCTCTACTGGCAACATGACTTCCATCACAAGCAATTTAAGAAACATAAGAAAACTGAATTACAGTAACTGTTCATCTGTTTCTATTTTTATCATTGACAAAAACAGTCTTGCAATTTAATGGTTAACAGTTCAATAAATACTGGATACTGCAACTCCTTTTTATATGCATAACTTCACAATAATTTATGGAAGTTCTAATGCATCACTGCCCTCAAAGTGCAGAAATTTGTACAAATACTGCATGATTCAATCACTCATGTGCACTGGCAGCATATCTGGTATTATTACCCAACACATGCAAAAATGTTTTGAAGTTACACAGATTAGTGCATAATAGGCCTCTGCAGATCTCATACAGTGTCCTCTAACCTGTATGCTAGGTAGTGCATGCATAATGCATACATGCCAATCCCAAGAAAGGTGTAAGAATAATTACTACTAATATGAAAATGCAAAATCTGGGCATAAAAAGTGTCATCTATATTATATGCCATAATTACAGTACACTGTACAAAAAAATGAACATTTATTTTTGCTAATAACCTGGTTCTGCACAACTAATCAAATTTCTTGTCACTAATGGGCAAAATCTACGTGGATTAGAACCAGAATACAAAACATACTGACAAATTATTTATATTCAGCACTCACTTTAACTAGTCTAAATGTGTAACTTTGCTGAATGATCGTGAAGCCTTGAATTCTGCAATGAGCATGATGATCATGTGCTCAATCTGAGTGCTGTATTATGTTACTCATATTCTTCTTTTAAAGTTCATAAAGAAGTGTTGTTTTCTCCCCTAATTTTGATCTGACATGCTTTGAAGTTGGAAAAGTTCCATCTGTTCAAATATTTTCAGTCATATATGAAATGCACAGTTTGAAAACTAGAAAATTCAGTTCTATGCCAGTCTGATGTGAGCAATTGTCAACCATGTTGAACATTTTTGCAAGAGGAATGGCTGTTTAGTAAAGCTGAACTGTATGTCACTCTAAGACTGCATAAAGCTATCTTTACTGAATACAGCCCAGGTAACTATAGTTATGTTGATTCATCACTGAATGATTGTTCTACTTGCCATTTCAATTCACAGAAGGTAAGAAAACTGAATTACAGTAACTGTTCATCTGTTTCTATTTTTATCATTGACAAAAACAATCTTGTTCAAACAGGTCTTTCCACTCAACTAGGAAACCTAAATAGTCCAGTATTGGCTGTAGTTTTGTTTGTTCTGAATGTTTTTCTGAGAGATAGAGAGACATGAAACACACAGAGTACAGTGTGTATAATGCCACAGTTTCAAAAGGTGCTATGTGAAAACTATGAATTAACTTTGTTTACTGCAGACAAACAAACCCCCAGCTTGATGTCATACATTACTTACCATCCTCACTGAATGAGAAATTGAGGAAAGACGGGACTAGAAATGAGAGGCTACTAGTAGAGTGATTGATTTTTCTGCATTTTCTGCCAAACCAGCCATCTTCAGCCTGAAAGCAGAACATTGCAACACTGAAGTCTGAGCTATTTTTCCATAAACATGCTACTGTGTTATTAACCGATTAAAACGCAGAGTTACATAGACATTATGTCATTTGACAGACAGGCAATCTTGTAAGCATGTTGTACTTAATAAAGAAAATCCAAATGTTTCTACTTGAGTTTATTTACATTTCTTGATAACTACAGAATTCATGTAGGTTCTTCACTTTGTTTTACACATATAAAATGATGAGCAAATACAATATGTATTTTGAATCATTGAAAATCTTCTCTATTATATCTGGCAAAGAAAATCAAGTGTTCTGCTGAATACAGTGTCTCATCTATGTACCTGTCAGTATAATACCTGTATGTGACTTTCATAGACTTTAACATTGTGACTATGATGCAACAAGCAGGCAAGAACAATAACTCCTAGAATACAGCATATAAACTTAAAGGCACAGTAATATTATCGCAAAGATTCAGCTGAATACATCTACCGATGTTTTAAAACTTGAATACAAAACTTTTTGATCGTTTACAGCAATGAAGGATGCTTTTTGCTCAAACAGACATTACAGGGATTCCTAGAGTGCGCATAAACCATAGACCCATGTTAATATCCAGGCTTCAGTTGAATGCAAAAAATGTGATTATCTTCACAAGTTTTCTTTTTAAGCATAAGCCAGGCTTGACAGGAACGCCCTGCATATACTGGCATAAACTTTAGGCTATTATCCCAAGGTTGCACTTGAAAGCAACAAGTGATGTAGAAGATATATGACTTTAAAAACTTGAACATCACTAATGCCACCAGCATTACTGTCAGAAAAGTGACTTCTTTATCTCACAATGCTAACACTTTATAAACTAGAACTGCATGACCACAGAAAAATGACTGCTTTATATAGCAGAACTACATGAACACAGCATGAATGCCATGCTGTCATCTCTTCTGTACAAGTAACTGACTTTAGTAAAACAACTGAAGCAAAGTCAATGAATCATAAAATACACATCAACATGATCAATGAATCATAAAATACACATCAACATGACCAACTTTTGATAGGCAGTACAAGAAACTGACTTTAAAAACCTTAAGTCAGGGTAACATAAAAAACTGGTTACAGTGACATACTTTTTGGTGAAGTGTTGCACTCCTCATGAGACACCGACACAAAAAGTTGTATGACAACCTGTACCCCACCAAAAAGCATGTTAGCAACTGACCTAAGCACAAAACTTAAAGATATGATGGATGGATAGGTGGATAATGGTAACACCATATATTCTTTCAACAAAAATAATAAAAAGTCTAGCATACATACAACTACTTTTATGAAGAACAAGAAATTCAGAGAAATCCAAAATGTTCCTCCATTTCCCTGCTAAAGATGTATGTATGTATGTATGTATATATGTAGGTAGCAGCATTTTACAATACAGCACAGTAGTGGATATATGTCTGACAACTAAAGGTTATGTTAAAAAAATAAATGAAAAAAAAATCTTTTTTCAAGAAAAAGGTTTTTTTCTCAATAATATTTACCCAATCATAATACCTAGGAGAAATACTACCTTTTAAATCCATTCCTCTCAGACCAAACTTTTCAGCTAGGATGCTAAAAGTTACCTGCCCACATTGGTGGCACTTAGTGTGATCTCCCCAGGACTGGTACCATATCCCATGAATACTTCAGTTACTACTGGTGTGGAGTGCACACTCTCTAAATGGATGCAACTCCTGGGAGGCTGGGAGGATGTATGTGTATTATGACCAGGTGAGTATAATTAAAGAAATATATTTTATTAGAAAGAATTGGTTTCTTCTTCAAACACATTACCCAACCATAATACCTTGGAAGAATATATAAGTGGAGGCAGTTACATCTCCTTGTGCAGGAATGCCCATCACCAGTCCCCCATGATATGTAAGGCAGCTTCTAGACAACTAACCCAGCAGGAGGATTAAGTCCATAAGCTAGGGTACAACGTTGGAAAGGGAAAATTTTCGTCCTGCAAATCCATAAGTCTTGAAGCCATGTCCTTAGGAAGCTGCTGAACCACCCGGGAAAGTAACATGTTGCGCTGAGGTTATAGACCATCCCAGGTCCATCTGAGCCTTTTGTGAAAAAATATCTCCGAGGTAAAAGCTGGAGAAAACTAACTCCGACCTCCATCCCACAGCTTGTAAAATGTCAGCTAGGGAGCAGTACCACTCAAATGCAATGTTTGTTGTGACTGCCTTAACTTCATGAGCCAAGATGTGTAACAAGTTCATTTGATTTTGTGTTAAATTTCCAACATGTGGAGGGGATAACCCATTTCTTCCAAGAAAGGAGTGCCTGTGCTGATATGTTGTCCCTTTGAGAGGTAAGAGGCAGGATTTCTATCAATGCACCAGCTCAGATCTTTTCAGGTACCATTTCAGAGCTCTCTCTGGATCCTTTTGATGACCTTGCAATGAAGTGTCCAGAGTAGAATGGGGGTGCACTACAACAGTTTTGATTCCACATGAGAGGGGGCTGTTCTTGGCAATAAAGCAAGTGCCATCGGAGTGACAATGACCCATCCTATCTGAAATGAAAGTAGTTCAGGTCAACTGATAAAACATATATCTTGCTCATTCTGCATGCCATCTCAAGTGGAAGTAGGAAGCAGGTATTGTATGAGAGCAAGTAGGAAGCAGGTCTTGTATGAGAGGTGAACCAATGAAGCCCTCGAGAGCTGTTCCAACAGTGTCTTATTCAGCCAGGTTAGCACCCATGATAGATTTCACTCTGGGTACAAAGCCAATGCATTTGGATGTGTGAAGTTGAAATTTGACAGGTCTTGTTTTGTCCAATATCATATCATCCATGATGATGCACTGTGTTGAAGATCATGGAACAAAGCCTTTAATTGTGATTGGTGATAACTGTTTCTTGTCAAAGAGCCAGAGCAGGAAGTTAGCTATTTGAGGTAATGATACATTCAGCAACACAATGTGTTCACACTCATACCATTGTCAAAATTTCTCCATTTCCCTCATACACATGAAAGTGCAGGGCCTTCTCACTCAAGCTATTCTCTCCACCACTTGATGAGAGAGCTGTCTGTTCCAGAGGTCTTGTTTAATATGATCCAGACAGGCAGTTTCAACAACCCTGGATTGGGATGGAACATCTGCTATCATTGTTGCTTGAGCAGATGAGGAAATATCTCTTTTCCTAGGGATCCGTGATTTTTCCCATCACAGTGGATCAATCAGGACACTGACTGTCCAGGCAATCAGATCCAGGGCTAGTGCGACAAAGGTTGGTAGTTTTGCACTACCCTTGCCGCCAATAGATCCACCAGTGGTTGATACTATTGGGGACATATGCAAGTGAAAACCAAGTGATGAAGTTACCATTCTGCTTGTATTAGTTGATTCTTCCAGGACAGTGAGTCTAGTAATGCCTACAGCCAGCCTTGAATAAGATGAACTTGTCAACTTAGACATTCCCAAAGAAAACACAAAGTTCTTGGGACTTCATTCTCCCATGCTTTCTGAGATAATTCACCACAGTGGAGTTGTCTGGCAGAATGAGAATGCCCTTTCCATTTAGATTCTCTTACCACAATGGAATGCTTTCCATATGCCTTTCATCTCTAGGATATTGATATGCAATAGATGATCCGGAGTGAGTCAATATTACTAGCTTCCTGGAACGATGGAAGGAGATGTGCACCCCAACCAATTGTGCTCACATCCATACAAACTTTCAAGTGATGTTTTCCCATTTCCTGAGATGGGACCTTGCATGCTAAGTTTGTTCTCTGGCTAAGAGATGGTTCTTCATCAGAACTGAAGCCCCTGCTGAAATGACTTCAATGCACATTCCTGCAGAAGATAAGCTATGCTCAAGAGGAATCATTGGGATGAAATAAGAGCCTTGCCAGAAGCTAACTTTGAAAGGATCAACACTTAGATAATACTGTTGATAGTCCAACTTGGGTCCAGTATTGGGTAGACACCACATGATTTTGAAGCCCAAATTATGGTGCAGGGGAGAGATATGGGATGCATTTCAAGCTCTCACTGGATCCCATAGATGAAAAGCAAGAAAAGTGGGAAAATGGAGATGGAGTATACTTCCCTTCTTTGAAAACACTCCTCCAACTTACTTTAAAGAAGAAATCTTCCAGAATACTTACAATCATGTGGACTGTGAGGCCTCTGTCTGCAGAGAGTGTGCTACTCTGCACATGCGTAGTAACTTAAGTATTCATAGGATTTGGCACCAATCCCTGCATCAAGGGGAAACTGCTAACTGCCACCTATGTCAGCAGCTAACTGTTAGCTTCTTAGCTAAAACATTTAGCCTGGGAGGGCTGGGTTTGCAAGGCAGTAGTACTTCTCCTAAGGTACTGTATCTGAAGAAATGAATTACAAAAATGTTTAGAAAGATAAACCCATTCAATTAAATTTAAATATTACGAACAAGATAATAAAATATAAAACGTAAAAATCTTAAAATTCTGTAATACCAAATAAGAAAAGCTCAACCTAAACTGAAGAACCATGTTCAGGTTTCATGACCTTGTTAAAATCTAGTATAATTGGTTTGTCAAGAAACTATGACTAAAAATGTTATGAATCTAAACTGATTTGTATGCAAAGAAAAGTCCTTGGATTAAATAAAGCCAATTTTCCATAATAAAAATCTTCTGTTCAAGTAAATATAGCTCACCCTTTGAAGCTTAATAGCACTTACAAAAAATCATTTAGAAAATAAATTGATATTCCCATTATAAATTGTCATAAATGTTTTAGGAAAAAAAAACCAACAAGATTTTCACATTTTTTACTGCTGCTGTTATGCTGTGCCATCATTTTGCAGACTGGTTCTTTTACTTAAATACTATTAACTCATTTAAAATCTAAAGACAGACTCTAAAAGAGTATGATAAACCAGTCTATGAAATGTTATACAGCAAAAACACAGCTGTTAATAATGTGAAAATTCTGTTTACTCCTCAAAGTAGTAAATGCATGCAAAAAGAAGCATGTGTAAATCATTGGTGGCACAATAAAATTTATATATAAATCATGAAGTCCATACTACAAGACGTTCAACAGTTTATAATGGTGATTTTGTTATTCATGTAAATAACTGCCCACCTTATAGGCAAGCTCATACAGGCAGCCATCTTTCCCTGTCATGAAGATTCTCCCAGAGCCTGTACCCACAATGCTAGTTATATAGGTGTTGTCAGTTGGGATGGAAAATAATGGATCAGGGAGTAAATGCATCTCTTCATACTCATTACCTACAAACAGTAAAGAATCTTTGAAACCTCATTAGCATTTGCTCTATTCAGATCTAAATGCCTCAATGGCATATTACACACACACACACACTGTTAGCCAGGATAAAATTTCAGACAATTCTACAAGGAAACTGAATTTTCTAAAATAGTTTTCACAGCAGTGATTGCAAGAAGCAAATTCACTTATTAATCTGTGAAGATTTTATGTCATGAACATACAGTGCATATACCCATTTCAAGAAAATTTAATTATGCTAAAATATTATGACTGACAGTATATTGTATATATTCCATTCACAGAATTCCAGCCTACAGTGTTCTGCACATCACTACACATTGCAATATTTATAGTATAATGAGTTCACAACATATATGATCAGTGTTTATATTTGGCTTTGGCTTTGGGGCAGATCTATGAAACTATATTACGGTGCAGTAAAAATATTATTTTGTTTGTACTTCAACATGTCTGAGAAGTTTTTACTAATCAATTCTTTGCTACACTATGCAATATATCCACGATGTAATTGGTACTTGTGACTACATATGTTCCACTGTGTCATGGTGAAACATAATTTTAATCTAGCTGCCACCTCTCATTAGCTGAATCCTTTCTTGATTGTCATGATCATGTTCTCAGCATCTCAAATACACTTGTGCATACACAATGCTTGAATGCTAAAAACAAATGTAAATATGATGGATTAGATAGACAATCATGAGATTGCAGCTATTTTTAAAGAGCTAAATGACTTTATGTCAACATGACCATCCATTCAGGAGAAGAAGCAATAACATGATCTTCAAGATGGCCACCACTGTGGTCACAATGGATGCTAGATCAGCATCATTTTCAATCAGGACCAACTGAATACCATAAATCTTTTGTTGAAAACTCCATGCCAATACCACCTTCCATTTAGGAGGAATAGCAATATCAATATTTTTAAGATGGGTGCCCAGGTGACCATACTGCATGTCATATTGGCACAATTATCAATTGAGACCAACCAGATGTCAAAATAAGTATTTTGATGAAAACCCCATGTCGATATGACCATCCATCCATCCCAGTAGAGTAGCAACAAGATACTGATGACGGCCACCATCGTGACCATGATGGGATGTTAGGTCAACACCATTGTCATTTAGGTACAAATACCCTATGTTGATAGCTATCCATTCGAGAGGAGTAGCGGTAACAAGATTTTCAAGATGGCTGCTGTGGCAGCCATACTGATGTCAGAGTGGCACCAGTCCTCACAGCACTTTTTTTTTAGACACAGGCCCAGGACAAATGGCTTTAAATACTGACCGATAATCCATTTACCTCCATCAGGGACAAATTTATTACTAATATTTTGACAGAATGCTGAAAGTGCTATTATTTAAACAAAAAAGAATATAAGAATGCTTTAAACTGATTAATGTCAGGGATGATTCCAACATTTAATTTTTGAGGGACCCCATCTGTAAAATTGGAAATTTTTCATTGTGAACAGGTATTTGGGGAAATTTTTAACACATTAAGTTCATGGTTTCTATCCTCTTAAACCTCATTACTCAATTTTTTGGCAATTTATTTTCAGACGTCCTCTACAGCAGATAAAATATTATCACAAACCAAAGTCAGTTACATTATTTTGCTTTTGTTTTGTCGAGATGTTTGGGTGGTAGAAGCTGCTATTCTTCTGATGTTCTTGGAATAAAAAAGTTATGCATTACAAGCAATATTTCTTGAGCACCTTCTGTAAACCTGTACTCAATAGTTTCATTTTCTGAATGCTACAGAAAATCTAAACATTTCTTTATCGCGTAAGTCAGAGAGGCATTGCCCTTGTCTTTTTTATATCAATCAATAGCAGCAGTAGCTTGAAGTTTTGTAATCAGTTGATGTCAGCGTACTGTGGATGTGTCATAATTACAGAAAACACTACATATTAATATAACTAGCATCTATGAACTCTTTGAACAAAATGCATTCATGTCATTATCTCAGTTCCTTTAGGGTGAAAAACACTGTATTGGAAGCTTATATAAATCACAAATCCTTTAGTTTAGCTTAATTGTCAACAATCACACAGGTACCACTCAATATATTGAACAAGTGATGCATTACCAGCCCAGTGTGAGCAAGGGACACTTCCTTATTATTCATACAGAACAAGTGATGCATTACCAGCCCATTGTGAGCAAGGGACACTTCATTATTATTCATACAGAACAAGTGATGCATTACCAGCCCATTATGAGCAAGGGACACTTCATTATTATTCATACAGAAGAAGTGAATACTACTTACAGTTAAGTAATGAATATGAAAAACATAATTAATACTGATCCCCATTCATTGGTATGTGTTTGCACAGTACTCAAAGTTTATAGCTGTCTATATAACTGAGCACATGATCTTCATTAACATGGAGGGTGATACAAATGGAGCCCCAACAGGGGGCTTAATATTAATAACTTACCAGCATCTTTCAAGAGCTTCAAATGAAAACACCGCATTATGTTTGGCATGATCAAGGACTCTTTCAGGTAAATCTGATACAACTTTTTTTTCTGACATGCCCTATGAGCAACTAATTAAAAATACAGGATGGGCCTAATTTAAATTTACAGGGGCACCAGGCATCAAGCAATCTGACTTCTTTAGCTCTGGGCACCATTTTCATTTGGGACCAACTTAAGAACTCTTTTAGGAAAAATCCCATGATGATAAGACAATTAGTACAAAACTGAGTAGCAATAAAAAGATGCCTGAGCAGCATAATTTTCATTTTGGACCTACGAGATTTTGGGATAAAATTTCACGGCAATCCTCCTAGTTTCTTAAAAGGAGTAGCAATAACAAATGAGTGCTAATCAATGGATGGATAATGGACAGGAACAGCAGACCACCCCATGTGCTCTTTCTGTACCATTAAAAATTAGACACTATGTCTCAGGCACTGTAGCAGGGTGGAATCGGATTTTCAATGGGTTAGTGAGTTTTCTGGCACAAAGTATTCTGGGTGATGTATAAGAACACCCAATAATCCTGAAAACAAGAGTCCTTTCATGGAATTGACACTCTTCAACCAAAAAGAATTGCAAGGAATTGAAGACCAATATAACCGATGAATGCAGAAAAAATCTCTGACATTCTTGAGCAAAAAGATTTTTAAATTTGCCACTGTAGCAGCAAATGTAAGTCTGGCACCATTTCATTTAAGCAAACTAGACACCATTAGAAGACTGTTGGTGAAAACCCCATGCTGAAATGACCATCCATTTTGGAGAATTAGTGAAAAGATTTTAAACATGTTCATTGTGGCAATTATATCTGAAGTCAGAAGAGCATCATTTTCATTCTGGACAAACTAGATATTATATTTGGTATTCTGGTAAAAACTCCATGGTCAATATGACTTTCCATTTACGAGTAGCAATAACAAGATTATCTTGATGGTTGTCATGGTGGCCATACTTGATATCAGATCTACAATATTTCCATTTCAGAAACTAGATATAAAAAGCCATTTAGTGAAACCTCATGATGACATACCCAACCAGGAGTAGCAATAACAATCCGAGTGAGGCATGATAAAGCAATACAGTACTGCATAACTCTCATATTCTTTACAAATTTGTAAAGCAATGCTGATTTGTCCTTTTTCTGATAAGACAGGTTTTAAAATTTAAAAAGACCCATCTGCTCTAAGAATATCCATCCACAAGTCAAACCATAAAAGCCAGTTTCACTTAGGCCTAATATCGTGTGCCATTTTCTTTAAAAGTACAGACTGGTCCGCTAAGTTGACTATGAATATAATGAATCTACAAGGCAAAGTTTCAATTTAAAGAAACCTGTTTTCTTGGAAATTGGTCATATACAGTTGCCATAAACAGAAAATTAGGAAAGTACATGTAAATCTATGATAGACAAATTAACTCTTACACTATTCTTAAGCAGCAGTCTTTCTTTTTAAAAATATTCTAAAACTTTTATCAGTGGAATTAAAAAGATGACAATATAAATGACAAACAAAACTTTTTATTGCTTTATTTTCATTTCATTTTTTAATGTACTCAAAAAGTGTAATCCATATACATGTGAGCATATGATGGAATTCGGTGAAAAAAAGCGTAATGATTAAACCCAAAGCGTAAGGTTGGCATGTATTAAAACTACTTTACTTACCATTATGGAAGGAATGTTCACTACTGTAGGTTGCTGCAAGTCTGGGCCACTTGTTGTGACATTACTATTGGCCCAACAAAAAAATTCTTTTGCTCTGATGCTCCAATGAACAGTGCACCAATGATTGAAGGTAAAAGGAGGAGAGTGTGCGATTTGTATGATTTAGACTCTTTAAAACTGCTTAAAAAATTTTAGTCAAATTTCTATCATTTTGGCAGTGTGACAGTTCATAGTGATGTCTGGCACTGGGGCATCATACCACAGACATATAGCATCATGTCCCAT
The DNA here is from genome assembly GCA_016617855.1 of Megalonaias nervosa. Taxonomy (NCBI): domain Eukaryota; kingdom Metazoa; phylum Mollusca; class Bivalvia; order Unionida; family Unionidae; genus Megalonaias; species Megalonaias nervosa. Next base: position 106,109 of record JAECUM010096146.1, on the reverse strand, counting down.
CCAGTCACATTATCCTGGCACCAGGCTGACCAGACCAAACACTAACCTCTTAATGCTGAGCACCAAATGAGGCAGTTGCTAGTATCTTGTGTGATGTCACAACATGTATTGTTGGGGGGCGGGGGTGGGTACTTAAGTGGCCAAGCCATCAAGTGGTCTCAATAGCTGGATACTGCTCACCCCTCCCAAGTCTCTCATGCCTATCATCTTTGTATCCACAGTGCCCAAAGGCTTTGGTCACACGCCTGGGGAAAGGAAGCGAGAAACTTCATTTATCACCTTATCAAATGTCTAGATTTCTTCCTAAACCCAACACCTGGCCCAACAGGTGGGAAGAGGCAGGGGACCCCAATGGAGTAGAGGAACTGTGGCCACCAGTTCTGCAGCAAACTCAAGTCCACCATGATGAAATTAATGCTATTGTCATGACTCTGCTCCTGCAGGACAGGACTGTCCCTTCTAGTACCTCTCTTCAAAGAAGTTGATGTGGAAATTGGGTTGTCCTCATCCCAAAGCTACTCATAAAGTGTAATGGCAAGGAGTGACAACAAACTTGCACTGAAAGATGGACAATCATTTGACAATGGACAACAGGCCATTCCATAAGCACTTCTGCCCTATATCATATCGAAAATGCTACTGTTTTTGTTCTAAAAATTCAAATAACTCCATACTTTTATTTGCTGGTCCCTCATGTGTTTCCTGTTGCTGCCATTTTGATACAAGTTCACACTTACAGAATGCAAGTGTGGGTTCTTGGCATTACAGCAGCTTCCATGTATCATGCTGTAGATGTTCAAGAACTGAGCATGTCACTGGAATGTGAGCCAATGTCCAGATCAATCCTCTCAAATGCAGCCATTGGTTTAGCAGACCTGCCAACCCAAACAAGACCTTCACAGTAAGGAAGTCAATTTTATTTCATAAGTTGGCCCATACAGTTTTCAGTAAGGTTTAACAAAATATTATCTACTGCTATTATCAACTGGAAAACATGCATTTAAAGGTCCAGATGTGTGATTCAAGACTGATGTACTGACTGTAAACATCATGTTCAACTCAAAAGTTTTGAAAGTTTACTTTAACCTTAATTACCACCAACTGCAGTTCCAAAACCTACGGAACTCAATGGCTTCTTAATATCTCTCAACTTGATCCTTTTTTCTATAAAAAAGCAGTGGCAATGGCAATCATCTTTCAGGCCATTACTAAAATCAACATACAATGTCCACAAACATAATTGTTGCCCTTTATGCTTTTTTCCCCAAGAATCTGAACGTTCCATTTTATTCTTCTGTACTATTAAAACTTTTACGAGATTTATTGTCCCTTTCATCCTCACTGCTTGCTTGTTGGATGCCATTAAAAAAACAACAAAACAATAGTTTGATCATACAGACATTCTGCATCACAAAATGCGTGCCGTTTAAAGCAATGGAGGTACTCCAATGAAGTTAGTCTGGTTCCCTGACCAATTCCACTGAATCTAATATAACAGCCAGATCTGAATTAAACATAGACAAGCCTGTATCCGGATTTTATCGCAAGCAATTGTATTTCTGTAATTTGTGCTTTGTTCTGTAATTCTGTACTTTAAGGGTAACTTCCGTACACCTTACAGCAAAATTGTAAGGGTTGGCAGGTCTGGTTTAAGTGTACTGGACAGAACCAGATACAGATGAAGCACCAGAGTGTGTCTGTGATATTGAGTATAATTAAGTCATATTCCCTAACATGGTAAGTGTAGTTCTTGAATTAAGCAAACATCAATAACAGTGTTGAAGATCTGTAACAAATACACCACTCCCTCGATAACTCGCGCCCTGATAACTCGTGAACCCACTTACAATGCGGGGTCATGCATGGATCCAAATTTTTAAACCAGAAAATGCCAAAAAACTGATCCCTATTTGTTGAACTTGGAAGAAAATCGCAATCAAAACTGGTAACTGAAACTCTGATATATCGCTCATTTTATCGTTGAAAACGGTAGATAGGTCCTGGAAATTTTAATCAACATTATGAAATATCAACTTTAAAAAGAAGTCATAAAATTTACTACATTTTCTTTCCAAATGACATTCTTAGTACACCGTAATTAATGATATTCAAGGAAATTTCGATGAATGAAAATGTCACGCGTAGTGGAGACAGTACTTTAATAAATAAATACCAATTAAATAATTTTTTAAAAAATTGAATTTTGTGTTCTAGTTCTATCTTTTAGTTCCATTTAAGTGTAATCATCATAAATGCAATGTGTCCTCTTGTAATTAAACGTAAAATGTGTCAATCTACCGTAACAGCTATGTCTGCGAGCGTTTCTCTGAGAACCTAATTAAGTGCCGACCGTGTTTTGATATCAGACTAGCAGACGCATTTGTTGTATTGTTGCACTAAATAAAAAGCAGGCCTCCTTTTCTATTATCACGTTAATTAAGTCTTTTGAATCAAATAAAGGATGTGGAATAAACAAAAAAGTTAAAAGGCATACAAATCCTACTTGCTTAAGAACCAGCAGCCCCAGTCGCATGTCGGGTAAGTAATTTCAGTTGATCAATCGAACACTGTTAAGTTGATCAATCGAACTACTTTAAATTAACCTACTCAATCATGACTGTGATTTAAGATAGCAAGGCAACCATGCGAAATGAGTACTTCGTGAATAAAGAGCTTTGTTTCACAGAAACGGACCGTTGTGGGGAAATCAAGTTTCAAAGAATTCCTGAATTCACACGTAGAGATATCCTCAAGGATGATAAGAAGTTTCACTGTTACTGGCAATGAAATCACAGCATCAGTATTTTACAAACTGAACAATTCAAAAATTGATTTTTGAAGTAGATGATTGTCTCACGAAATGTTGCATTTATTATAAAAAAGAAACTTGTTTCATAGTGTATCAACAGTTAGTCTGGTTCCCTGCTTTGTAGACTCCTTGTTTCACAAAATACTGTACACACTACTCCAGGAACAAGACAAATCAACAAAACAAAAAGCTGTGACATAATACACAAATGTTTACGCATACTGTGTTAGTTGTTGAAACCAGTTAGAATCATGTTATCAATCTTTCATATGTTGGACATTTTGAAATTAAATGTAATTTATACAGAATAATGAACAACTTCATCGGAAAATACACTTTATTGACAGTTATTCTCGACGTGATTATAAAACGAGGATTCAGTCATAAAACAGACCAGTTCTTCCCCCACCCCACCCAGTGGGTCTCTGGATGTCTAGTAGACTTTTTTGAGGTCCCTTGGTAATTCGTGCCCTCACTTAAAGTGTGGTCTATGTTTTTGGACCCCAATGTGCATGAGTTATCGAGGGAGAGGTGTATAAACTTACAGTATTCAGAAGAGAGAGGAATAGTTGTTGTAAAAAAAATGTTGGTCGTAAAGATTAAACTTAACCTTGCCAGATTGTAAAATAATTCTCTCTTAAAGAGTCAATTGTTCTGTACTGATCTTGTACAATTTTCTTACTTGAAAAATTATGTGTTCATATCTAAATTTCATCAAAATGTAAGATTATATCAGATCTATGCAAGATTAATAAATTTAACTTGTGATATAGTTTTTACCATTAATTTGTCCAGTAAAACTAGCACCAAGCAGCACAATGTCAATAGGAGTGGCCAGGCACAACAGAAATTTGATATATGGCTGGAATATCCCTGAAACAAAATATTATATATTAACATTAAACTGCATCAGCAAAACTAGAGTGGTAAGCAATTTCCTGACATAAATATACCATCACTCACCTGCATTCCACCCCAATTCCATGATGGAGATAAGTCTATAGTAAAAACAATAAAAATGGTATAACTCTAGTTATTTTGTGGAAACCTTTTTATTCTTTCAGTGGCCAAGACATTCTGAGCCAAACATCAATATGGTTTCCCTTACCCAAAGTGAAAGCAGTTTACAAACATTTGGTATATATAGATGGAGAACTCTAATTATTGTGCAGAAACCATTTGTTTTCTTCAATGAGAATGACCTTTTCCTTTGATCTTTCCACCCCAAAATCAATACGGTTTTTCCTTACCCAAAGTGCAAGCCATCCACAAAGTCTGGTAACTGTAGATACTGGAGTAGTCAAAATAGCTGAAAATATTTTTCTGGATGAATCATTGTAAAATGAAGGTCATTGTCTTTGGTTCTAAGGGTGTTGTAGTAACATAGATGCATCCAATTATCAAGTTCCATAATGGAACATAAACAAAGGAAAAAATGCATATAAAATGCCCAAAACTTACGTGGTCATGAGAAGTTAAGCTGTGCCAGTAAAGGTTGAAATATAGGTCATCATGAACTACCATTGTTATGAAAGTGTGGTAGTAACAGAGATGCATATCTTCAGCAACTTTACAATTCTTGCATGAACAGTGCCTAAGAAATCACCATCAAACTCAAAATTAACCTGTCAGTGAATGTAAAAGATGGTGACCTACTAATGAAATGAGGGAGTAGTGCTCATAAATCATGCATCCCCATGTACAAGATACTATATAGTATGCACATCAAGTGTGAAAAACCTACGTGGTCATGAGCTAAATGCAACATCTTAACCTAAGCCAGGAAAATGTGAAATAAGATTACACTGATGTTTTTAACATGGGTCTGGTACAAGAGATGTATACAAAATCAACCAGTTTAATGATTACAGCATGAACAACAGTAACTTTCTTCTGAGATGTAACTGTGGTACTCATCAAAATACATCCCATTACCAACTCTCTCTCTCTCTCTCTCTCTCTCTATATATATATATATAGTCTCTATCTCTACTAAAAATCTATTTTGTCATGAGTTCAACATAAAAACTTAACCTAAGCCGGTAAAATGTGAAATGGAGGTCACAGTGATATTCTTTTGTGGTAAAAGTAAGGTACTAACAGACCCTCATCTAGTATCATCATTCTAACATAAACAAAATCTGAGAAATAAACTGAAAACACACAATGTAACCAAAATCACTAAAGCATGAAATATAGGTCATAGTTACCTACTTTTGTGATGAGTGAAGTATACATCAAGTTTTATGACTCTAGCTATAACAGTATATATACACAGTGAATAAAACCCAACTGGTCAGGAGTTAAAACTAAAGCAAAGCCAGTTAAATGTAGGTCACAGTGACCTTCCTCTCTGGTAAAGGTGTGATACTAAGAGATACATAAAATCATATAATTTGATGATTCTATCATTAACAGAGCTTGACAAAAAAACTAAAATGGCAAAATTTACCAGTCAGTGAAGCAGTTACCTACATTTGTGATGAGGATTCATTACTCATCATGATCACACCCACACAAAGTTTCATGAATCTAGGTGTGTGTGTGTGTGTGTGTGTACCCAGTTGGTTTTGAGAAAAACACAAAAATATAACCTAAGCCAATAAAATGTGAAATCTAGGTCACAGTAACCTTCCTCTGCGATATGGAGGTACCAACTGGCACCCAACTCAGAGGCCTGTCTTGTTTTTTATGGCACAGCAAAACTCGGAAAGTCATATCACATCATTGCAAGTAAAATGTTTTGCCCAAGAAAACACTACAGTAGTCAATCAATGCCTGAAACAAAATGCAACACGTGCATGGCACATGTTCAGGTACTCTCTCTCTCTATTTTCTCTCTCTCTCCAATTAACCTGGTTATTAATAAGGGGATGGGATACTCACCAGGTCTGGGCTTAACAAGGGCAGCACAAAGAATAGTCTCATTCAGGCCATCAAAGTAAGCCAGATCTCCACTGAAAAGAGCACAATAAAGCATGGTAACAAGTCAAACTTATCTTAAATGTCACTTAATTAAGTAATTACTTTCCTGAACCATCCAATTTTGCTAAGTTTTTTCTAGGATTTTTTAAAAAAAGATTTAAACCTCTATTAAGCAGCTACCCATCTTAAGAAGCTTTCATTCACTTTTCTGCAATGACTGATTGAAAGGATTCATTGCAGATTCATAGTCAAAACACAATGATTGATTGAAGGGATTCATTGCACATTCATAAAAATTTACAATGACTGATTGAAAGGATTATTGCAGATTCATACAAAGTACAATGACTGAAAGGATTTATTGAAGATTCAGAAAGTACAATGATTTATGGGATTCAATGTAGATTCATACAAAGTACAATGGTTTAAGGGATTCAATGTAGAGTCATACAAAGTACAAGGATTGACTGAAGGGATTCACTGTAGATTCATAAAGTATAATGAATGATTTAAGGGATTCAATGTAGATGCATACAAACTACAAGGCCTGATTTAAGGGATTTATTGTAAATTCATACAAAGTACAATGATTTAAGGGATTCAATACACTGATTGAAAGGATTCATTGTAGAAGTACAATGACTCATTAAAAGTATTCATAGTAGATTGATAGTCAACGTACAAGATTTGATCGGTAAACTTTTAAGATTCTGCAAGATATCAGAGTTCTTAGTAAAAATCTAAAAGGATTATTATCCCAACAGATACAATTTCCATGTGACAATTTTAACCATTCTTACTGAACTACTGATGAACAGACAAGGGTAATGCTGTCTTTCATCATGAATGGTTCTCTGTTTCTTCAAACATATCTATAACAAGAACTGAATGGTTCTATTTTTCTTCAAATATATCTATAACAAGAACTGTGCTTAAAGAAATAATGATATAGAATTGATAAATCAAAGAGCAAAACCCCATGTCCATATATGTTGTTATATATTCCAAATAGGGTGCAGAAAACTATACCAGAGCGAATTATTCTTTTGGGTTCACTGGCCCATCCAAGGACATAATGCAAGAGCAGCAGTGGTATATGGTAATAGGCAAGAATGTGATCATGTTATATTCAAAATATGCATTGAATTGGATAAGGCTCTATAGAATTAACAATAATAACAATGGATTCTTTTCCAGGGATCCCCAACTGGGCTAACTTTCTGAATTTGTTGGACATTGGTGTGGCATAAATATACATATAGCTGCTATGGAACACAAAATACTGACCCATCTTCATATTTCCACAAGAATATGTCACTATCAACAGAAAGCCAGGCTCTCTCAATTTCAGGAAATAATCCCATCTGACAGTTCAGCTGCATACCTGAGTATGTACTAAGGTCATTTTTGCATGACATAGTGATCACTTTCACAATGATGAGCATGTCCATCCATCCACACCCTAGTTTAGCCTCAATGATAAACATTTTTATTTTCCTTTTATGCATGTCTTTTAAACTAAATAAAAGACAAGCATTGCAAAAGGTGACCTCTTGTGTCTTTTGAGAAATATTTTAACTGTATATTAAATTACATAACTTCACTAAGATAGAAGGACATCTCTTCCAGTATGGAAACAGAATGAATATGCTCCTCCACATACAAAAAACATTAATGATCAAGACATTCAAATAATTAATGGTTCATATTCACAACTAAAATGAATTTGGAGGGTAAACTGATTTTAATTATTTAACATTTACATGTTATTACTTTATTTCTCCTTTCCTTCACCCATTTCCTTAAACAAACACTCTGACATTGTGCCTAATAATGAATCTTGCATGGCTTTCAGTTACAAAACTTAAATTTATAGGTGTGAATCAATTTTTGAGCTCTATAACAACTTCTAGTAGCCTCAAATCTGCACAGACATACCAATTTACTGCAAGCCAGTGAAACTCTAGAAAGTGAGTGAAATCCAATCACTATGTTGTTAAAAGAGCTTCCAGGCTATAAACAAAGCAATAGAAGAATTTATTTGATATATCACAGGAAAATGTTGTGGGATGGCATAATTTGCTTTTGATGAGTACAAGTCATCTATTTTCCAGAAATGTTACATGGTAGCCATTCAGTGTTATTACCAAAGTTTATACAATAGTTTTTCAGATTCAAGAAAATTTCTTTTAAGTTTTGATAAAGTATGAGGAGTATTATGTGTATTTTAATACCATATAATTTACAAATTGAGTATCATGTGTATTTAATACCATATAATTTACAAATTGAGTATTATGTGTATTTAATACCATATAACTTTATAGAAAGGGAGGGTATTTGTGTGTATTTTAATGCCACATAACTTACAAACTGAGCATTATGTGTATTTTAATACTATAAAACTTCCAAAGTGAGTACAGTAAAAACATATGAGTGACCATGTCATTTCCGACCACAATAGTACTGCAGATTTATTATATAAACACAATGTCGTGAGCAACCACTTGCTGAACATGATCAGCGACCACAATGTATCAGCAAAATATACATTTTCACACTGCTATTAACAACCACATCGCAAAAACGAGGATAAACTCCACTGACCTTTAATTATTCCCTGTAACAACGACCACTCATACCATTCTAAAAGAAAAAATATGCTGGCTACCGAAATCTGATATGATGTAGGTATGATTATAGTGTTTTATGGTTTCTGTTGTAAACCAGACTAAGGTACCTGTAGATTATTCCCTAATCTGGTTCCCTGCTTCATATGCTCCTTGCATTCGTTCTCTGCTATTCGTATAGGGGAGAACAACGTAGGCAGCATAAGATGCAGGGAAACAGACTAATTATTCCTGAGCTTAGCCTGCTTCCTGGCTTATCGTAGAATAGATATGTATCAGCAGTACCCAGCATCTTGATGAACGACTGTATCGCAAGAACACAGACACCACTGACGTATATGTAATCAATTGTTACAACGGCTGCTTAATTAGTAATGATTGGGCTGCTTAATTAGTAATGATTGCTCTGATTGAAAACAAACATAAAGGAATAATAAAAAATAAAAAAAGGATTGTGGCTACCAGTGATAGATGCTACAGTCCATGAACCTGGCTAAGGTACATGTCACGAATTGCCATTGTAGTGCGAAAGTAGACATAGTCGTCGCGTATATTGTTTGTCTTTAGAGTTAATCTGTACTGCATGGGGGTGAATAAGGTCATTGTCTATTAAACCAGCAAGAGAGAAACATTTTTGAGATTCAACTGATAGTGTTCGAGACTTGTGATGTTTGTTGTTTTTTCCCACGATGTTAAGTGATTACATCACAATTACAAGCTGTCATCTATTCAAGTTGGTGGGACCAGGTTACACACTTTGTTTATAAAGTTAATCCCTGTATGTTTTCTTTGAATGAAGCCGATGACTTTTGTCTCAGAATAAATGGTTCTGTTTCTGGATGAGATAACTGTTTCTTTTTATTTCATTAATTGTTAGATATGCAATGCACATGTATAGATTTTTCATATTTTCCCAAAACCCAGTAAAAACCATCTTTACGTTTGATATTACAACTGAGCACTAATAATGTTAACACCTAGAACCTTAATAACAATGGACAAACCTCCAGCTAAAAAGAGACAAATTTTAAGGCAGGAGAAAATAATTATTGTCACTGAAAGAAGTGAAAAAGAGCAGACCACTCGCAAAAAGGCGGTTTAAACGTTGGTAAAACAAATTTAGGTTGTTATAAAGGAAAAGGAGTAAATCAGAAATGATTTCATATGCTATTATATGTGATCTTCAAATGAAAATGTGATTTCATGTTTAAGGATAGACGTATATCTTTATTGCTATATAATTTTGTTTTTAGATGAATGCATACAATATTTTAACAAGAACTATTAATAAAGAATATAATATGTACAGTGATTTTGGTTATTTTTATTGAAATTGTTCTGAGACTGGACCTTGGAAACTGGTCTTTTTGTACAAACCTTTTGAGAGACCACCTGTCTTGAAAGACCTTTTTTTGTTGGCAGAAGGGGAGGTCTCTCATAACAGGTTTTACTGTATTATGTGTCTTTTAATACTACATAACTTACATAGCATTATGTGTATTTTAATACTATAATAATATAATACAAAGTGAGCTGTATTTTAATACTATAATAACAAAAAGGGAGTAAAACACCAGTTGTTGATGAACCTATTTAGCCCAGTTGTATTTCAGTGAACAAAGGATACGACCAAACTGCTCTATCAGCTCTGCAGGGAGGGGTACTCGCTTAATTTTGCCAACTTCTGATAGGCTTTCAAGACCAAGACCAGTCTCCAACAAGCTGGGGTAATGAAAATCCTGCAGGCCACTAACACTGGGCTGGTCTGTAAGTGTAAAAACATTAAATAAATATATACACAACATGAGATAAGAATATACACAACATGAGATAAAAATGCATCACAAAGTATACCATCTTTAGCCTGTGATTTTGGACATGAAAGACAAAGAAAATAATTCCCAACAAAACTGACTGAAATGGTGTTGGGGTGGGAATGGAGTAAGACTGAACACAATCTTTGTTTCTGGGGCTGGCCAATTAACAAATAAGTTTGGAATGAAGATACAATGAAATCCAAGTCTGTCAAGTGTGTATCTATGCTTCTGACATTCTTTTGTGTAAATGCTGTTGTTTCCATATAAGAAGGAAATGCCTACAAAATTTCAAGTTTAAATTTTCAGAACTGCAGAACTGAGACTGATAGTCTAAGATGATGAACTGTCAGACTATGAAATATAATAACCAGAATTACAGCTCCATTCTCTTTTTATGCTAATCATTAAGCACAGCATGAATCTTCGATTATCAGCTGAATTTAATGGTGTGTCTGATATTTTGTTTCTTAGCTAAAAGATATATATATATATATATATATATATATATCAGGGTTCAAAATTAGCGGTAGTCCGTTAGCCTGAGGCTAGTAGATTTCCTGTCAGACGAGTAACTTTCATAATGTTAATAGTAAGATGGGCTAGTAAGTTTTGATTATCAACAGTCAGCATTTGTTTATGACATTCCATAATAAAGACTTGACTTCAGCAGATGTTCTGTAGAATCAAAGCAGTGACCATTCTAAACACAGTCATAAAATATTAGCATGAGAAGATGAAGTCAATTTCTGCCTCAGAATGGTGCATTTATATAACAAGAAGCCATCCGATTTTGTGCATTTCGGTTAACAGTGCTAATTATGGTTCCGTCATTAACAACAGAAGTTTGGTAATTGATCCTAATTAATCTGATAACAAATTAAATGAAAAATGACTTGGTATCACACTTTATTCACTCAACCACAGTAACAAACAACAAAGCGGTATACCACACAAAAGAACACGGCAAAACTATTCAAAGAAATCAGTTTGCATGTTTGTTAAAGTTTTTTTTTTTTGCTTGCTAGCCAAACGCTCCATCAGTCACAAATGGGAAAACTGCATACTTTACATTTTCATCGAAATAATTAAGAATTAGATCAATTTATTACAATTATGTTATTGACACATTCTTTCCATAAAAAACTTTTTCTATGATGATAAGAATAGTTTTCATATTATTTCCCTTACAAGAATGAACAAATAATTGAATACCCATCGAGATATCCAAGCAGAATGACGTACATTTGTTGGGAATTAAAATCTCTGAGCATGGGCATCTATGATTTGAAAATTTTCTGCCTTATTATTAATTTCAACAATACATTGAGGTCTGATTAATTAGGCACAATTACCAAACTTACGCTATTAATGATGAGACCGTAATTGGAGCTGTTAAATACAATGCGCCGAGTCGGATGGCTTCATTTGATGGGAACACCTTTTCCAAGCTGAAATTAACACTATATTCTGATGCTGATATTTTATAACAGTCTTTACAATAGCCACTGCTTTGATCCTGCAGAACATCCGCTGAAGTCAAGTCTTTATTAGGAAGAGGCCATTTAATGGGGGGGGGGCAAAGACGCGTGTTTTGAAATGCGTTTCTTGCTCTGACTTTCTTATGTAAAGGACACTGTGCCATTCCTTTTCTTACTTTAAAAAATTCACGTCAGCTATACTGTAACATCTCGTATTTCAAAACAAGGCACAATTCCCTCCTTATAAGACAGGTAAAATGTGGCATTTTATAGGTGTTCAGCCACCAGAAAAAACGCAAAAGTTGAATGAAAATGACATAAAAGAGAGGAATAATTCTTATGATAGGGAAAAGCATAATTGAACATTTCAGAAGACATGGACAAAAGACAGGGAATGGCTGAATTATGATGAGGAAAAGAACATGCGGTGTAAGTGGTGTACGGAATTCGCAAAAACAAACACAGAGAAAACAACCAGTTTTGTTGCAGGTTGTTCGAACTTTAAAACTGAATCGATAAATGTACATGGAAGATGTGGGCAACACAAAAAGAGTTCAGACAGAAAAGCAGCTATGCAGATACCACCAGAAGAATCAACCACTGGTAAGATCTTGGAAAGTTTAAATTGGAATGTGTTTCACCAGCTCATTAATTTGTTTAGAAATGCACATGCTATCATAAAGAACAGAAGACCCTTCACGATTTTGTATGGATATGTCAGCTGGATGAGATGAAAGGAGTTGATGTTGGAGAGACTTACAGGAATGGTAAACAGGTTGTTACATTTACTCACCACATGGCTGAAAGTGAAAGGCAGAAATTTGTCAAAGGTGTGAATGAAGCAAGGTTTCCTGCAGTAGTGTGCAACGGTTGTACTGACAGTTCAATTGAGGAGGAGGAAATTGTATAAGAATTTGCAAAGGAGGAGAGATTAAATCATCATTCCTAGCAAATGATAGTGCAGAGAAGGCAATGCTGAAGGGATCCTGAAGGTGATCACCACTGCACTGGATAATGCTGGAATCACTAATTGGCAGATTAAGTTTGTTGCATTTGGTAGTGATGGAGCAAGTGTCATGATGGGCAAAAATGCTGGAGTTGTATCTAAACTAAAAAACATCCAACCAGCTTTACAGGGTATTCACTGCTTTGCACTGGCTTTAGTTGACATATAAAGATGTAGTGACAAAAACCTCCAGTTACACAAAGATGAACACTCTTTTGATGGGACTGGATTATCACTGTCACAACAGTCCCCTCAACAGAAGTAATTTAAATAGGTCATTTGCTGCTCTAGATCTATCACCAGTGATGCCAAGCAGGGTTGGAGGCACATGCTGGTTGATGCATACTGAGAGAGCTCTTGACAACTTCTGGATAGGATATACAGCCATCAAGAACCACCTTGAACAGGTATTAATCTTTAATTTAAAAATTAAATACCCACTGAAAATATAAAATGCAGCTTTAAATGCACAGCTCTGTCATTTGCACATAATGCAACTAAATTGTAATGTAACAACTTGTCACATGAAAATACACTCCATTCATAAGTTTAATTGTACAAAGTTTAATTGTAAAAATTGCTTTCATTTTTTAACTTATATTAAATGGGTGCATTTATTACTACTGCTTATTTATTTCTTATCCATATTATGTTAATTCGTCCATATTTTTGAACTAAAAAGTAATGTTAGATTTTCACCGAAAGTTATTTTTGTTATCAGCTTCCTTCACAGAAATAAGCTACATGAGATGCACTTGGAAGGGCCAAAGGTTTCTTGAAAATAACGAGAACCTGCTAAGCTGAAATTTATGCTGTTCATGACAGATGTTATATCACTTCTGTCCAAACTGTCATTAATGCTGCAAGACACAAGTGCTTCAGTTGCTGACATCAAGCAGAAGCTGGATGCCACCATTTCCATTTTAAAGAAATACAAATTCAAGTATACTTAGCTAATTTATCTTCCTCATCTGCAGACTGTTACAGTCATTACTTACTTGTATCACACTGATTAGATTATATGCAAAATTAATTTTACGGTTTGTCTCACAGAATGTTTATCATATTAAGCTTTACATATTGTAATTACAATTTTGTAATCAATAAATATAAACATCATTAGGTAAATACAATCATTTATGGGTTTTAATACTCGTCATTCCAGCAGTTCCAAGAATATAAATTGTCATAACACACTTTTACATTTTTATTACAAACAGTTAAGTACGTTGTTCTAACCATGCATATTTTACATAGACGACCCTCAACTTAGACAGCTTGGCAGTGTTTCTATGCTGACAGGTGTAGACTTTGGTGAAGATGATTTGATCCAAAGGACCAGAGAGGAAGTGACAAATTCCTTAATCTCATGTCTTGAGAACAGATTTAGTGATGCTCATGATGGTGTTATTGGTGCATACAAGATAGCAGACTTCAAGATATGGCCAGCTTCACTAGACAGTTCAGGTAATCTCCAATTACTGTTTTCATCAGAGAGTTGATGTTTTGCCCATTTTCATAATTTTATATGTCAATTTATGTAGTTATTTAGTTGGGGTTCCATAACAAAAATGTGTAGATGTTGTCCAAATGTTATAGATATATTTTTTCAGCACTAAATTATTTTTCTTAACATGCAACTTTATAGTTTAATACAGACTTTGATGACGATGACGTGGCAATTTTTGTGGTGCATTTCCAGCCAGTGCTTTTCAGTGCAGGTGTGGATGCTGATGCAGTGGAATTGGAATGGGACACATTCAAGGGTTTAGTCTACACAAGTAGGTGTATATTCAAATATTTAAAATTATATACAAGAAACATCATCAATGCCAGATTTATTAAAAATTCTTTATTTAGCATAGTATCTTGATTACAAAAGGTAACCATTTAAAGAAATATAGAAAGCTTTTAAAAACAATTCAATATAGACATTATTTAAGTACTGACATTACATTTTTCTTTATGAAAATTTATTCAGATTAAAATTTTCTTAATGTATTCTGTTATCTTGCAGTTACAAAAACTTCTATGCTTTGACTTGACCCACAGTTGTAAAATCATGTGCTGCTGACTGCAAGATTATTCTGGCATTGATTGACCTTATCCTGACAATCCCAGCCCACTCTGCTGATGCTGAGAGGGGTTTCTCTGAGATAAAAATGGTGAAGAGTGACTGGAGATCATGTTTGCAACCTTGGGTTCTGTCCGACCTACTCATTATAATGTTCCATACAAATGATATTCCAACATATGATCCATCACCAGCAATACATTTGTGGAATGTTTCAGGGAGACTGGTAAGGAGACCAGAACAAACCCCATATGGACCCAGACTGCAGGTGGAGGACGAGAAAGGACACCTGGATCCCTTTCTGGAATTGGATCCACATTATCTTAAGAAACAAGAAATGTGAATGGACTGATTGATGATTTGAGGCAGGATTTATACTTCTGTACTTCTGCATTTCATATGACAATGCTATTTATGAAATAAAATTGTTGTTAATCTCAATACAAGTGTGTGACATTGTTCTGTGGACAGGACTAGTAAAGATTCGGCAGGACTAGTAAATTTCTCAGTATACTAGTCCTTCTGGCTACAAAGAAATTTGTGTTAAATTTCGAGCCATATATATATATATATATATATATATATATATATATATATATATATGCATGTCCTTAATGAACAAAAACTAAGCCCTTTCATAAACTAGATATAACAACTGCCCAAACGTATACACTTGGCATGTTTGTTTTTTTTTCAATTACAACAATTATATCTCATAATTGCATATTCTGCATGATCATTTCACTCTACCAATCTATTTTTAAAGTATGAAAAGCAAAAGAAATATTCCAACTCAGCACAGTATGACATACTTATTGCTGGAACTCGAAGGAGCTCTGACAGATCAAGTTGGTTTCTGTCCTCCTGTAGAAACTTTTCTACCAAGTGGCAAGTCTCCTCCAGTCTTTCTGTTGTATGAGGAAGCTGTGTACCACTTGGAATGATGAATGTCGCCATCCTAGAGCGAAGAAAATGAAGCATTCATAAGAAATGGCTATAAACTGATGAGCTGTTCCAGACATAAAGGTCCTTGAAAAGAAAAGTATATTTATTAGGTGCTGGTTTCTATAAGATTATCACCTGGTAAAGAATTAATAAACAGAACTAATAAATACAGAAATAAATACCCTTTTTCTTTCAACTTTGGTCGGCACAGAAGTTACGAAAATGTTAAAAATACAATATCTTTGCTCAAAATTCCCACGTTATTCAGTAATTTATATAAAATGTAAAAGGAGAATTTAATTAACATATTTTCACAATTTCAGCATATTGCTCAGTGTCCTTTCTTGTATATCTTACTGCATTAAGGAATCTTTAATTAAAATCTGTCAACGTACTCATGTTGGCACATTTGCTTAGATTAAATTAAATATTAATTTTGTTCTAAAATTTTATAATAATGGTATGGGTAATCAAATTCGAGAAAATACACTTATGACTGAAATAGTAGGTACTGAATGTTTACAAGACCTGTATGGCTTGTACACTGGATACTAAAAATCATACACAGATTCACTGAACATAAAGAAACAAAGACCTCTGAAAATTATCAAATGACCATTGACAAAGGACGATACATCCACAGTGCTATTATATAAATTGAAGACTGAAAAACCAAGTACATAGTATGTAATGGGCCGAGATCATAATGTGCCAATTTGGAAAGTCCGAGTTCTTTATGGGTCAAGAACGTCAGTGGAATGACTCTACTATGGGCCAAGTAATCCCGGAATCAAAGTTTTAATTAAAACAATCTGAAGTAGCTATCCTACCCAACTGACACATCTGAAACTGTACCAAACCACAGAAAAGTTCTCCAAATGACCACAGAGAATTTTGGTTATAATTTGATATGCAGAAGGACAAAATTATCAGTTGAAATCTGTATATAACCCCAAAACAAATTCAACTGAGGGTCAGAGATGAGCTTTGGGAAGCAATTGGACTGATGGTGGAATTTGCAAATGAAAAGCATTTTGTATGTTTTATAATGGGGTGGGGGGGAATATGGGATCATACAGTAAACTCGTCACATGTTTACTTCTATACTGACCTTAAGATAAAGGCATTAGATGTTCAACCTAGTGTCATCACTAATAGTTCAAATAAACCTACTGGCGTAAGACCAGTGACGGACAATTGTTAATGTTTTGGGTCCGTTCAGTCTTCAAATACCGAAATGAAATCCATTTCTTACGACAACAAACCTGGCCATATTACGAACTTAAAACTTAATAAAAAATCTGAAACACTATAATATTTATATTATTTGTATCCCATCCATTTTGTGGGACATGGAAGAATCCTTCAATTTGAAGTACAAGACACGATCAGAAGGCAATTTACACCATATGAGGGTGTTTCAAAAACTGAACCACGCACTTCAAAATCTTATTTTACAAGGTAAAATGCAACTTAAATTAAGAAAGTTTAAAAGGATAAATACTTTTCTTTTGGCCAGGTTTCCGATTCCGCTTCGGTGTACTTATGTCTTGCCGTGTAACAGATAGAAATGACTTAGAACAGGTGTGTTTGCGATTGTACTCGACAGTTTTCGTTTAAATCACAACATTTCTTCCAACAAAACAATAAAATAAAACGGAGTAAAGCTATCAAAAGCGACCCGCCGATTTGTTTAAACTGCATAAACCATGCAGCGCGTATTAACAGGGAACAATCGGAACTCCTCTACCTTTTCTATCAATACCCTTCATGTATAAGTGCGGCTGATTTTCACCGCGCTTGGGACAAGACAGAATGCAAAATTTCCAAACCAAACAAAAACAAACAAGAAAGAAAACAGCACAATATCATTGCGCAACACTGTGGAATAGAAATAACGGGTAATTTAATCATATTTAAACTTATAAATATGTTAACTGGTATATCCTGAAACTTCTTTTTGAGAAAATTTGAAATAATAATTATGTTTTACAACACAATAAGGGGGGTATATTTAGTCACGACAAGTTGTTACAAATGAAAATGAAAAAATTAAAAATAGGTGCTTCAGCGACACAACAAACGTTTTGGGGTTTTGTTTTTTTTTGTTTTTGTTTTTTTTTTCCACAGAAGCTGATTTGGGCGTGGACCTGCTTTTGTAGGTCCCATGATTTTTAATTTTGTGTATGCTGATTCTTAAGCTAAAATTGACGAACACATTAGTTTTTTAATTATTGTTTTGTTCGATTGCAGGTGGTAACAAATAAAAGTATTTCAAAAGTCGTTGAAGACGTACGTCATTAACAAGAAATATAAGTTACAAGGAATTTAACTATTACATACTGCTTTAATATTTATACAATTTTTATTAGTAATGATATTTCTACTTTTGATTTCTTTATAAATGAATTCACAAGATATGTAAGTATGAAGAGACGATAAAATTGATGCAAAATTCCGAAAAGACATTGGAATAGAATAAATCATATAAAATATAGACGTAGACATACACAAAATTCACTTCGAGTCGGAACCTCATTTATATAAGAAAATAAAAAAATAAAAACATTAGTTCGTTAGAGCTATGTTTGTTAACGACAAACAGAAATATGATTATAGCAGTTTTTAATTTTTGTTTCTTATTCAGGTTAAAGCCTATTACCCCCCACCCCCCACCCCATGAATTTGTCCTCACGTCACACTCGCACACATGTGAACCGAAGCGCAAAAGTTATTATGAGGCGCCCAAGATAGAGGAAAGTCATGTGGGCTAGAAAACTTCAACCTAGATTCTGTGACAAAACAAAACCTCTATTATCATATTACTATTGTCAATCACTCGATTGCAAAATTATGCAAGTGATGATTATGGATCCAAATCCTGCAGCTATACGAGTGTAGCCTCAGTACTCTGGAAAACAATTTTATTTGACAGCCTGTAAATCAGCGTCGTTAATGCTCCTGTTTCGTATCTGTGCTCGGAGTCGCCTGTAGTTTTCCATTTCCGCCCATACCATGTCAAACTCGGCCATGCTAATCATTTTATCATCAATAGCCATCGAGTACAGCCTGTAATTGTATTGTGTTTCGACTCTGTCTTAAACTATGTAACATTAAGAAGTAAACTCAAGAATTTAAGTAAAATCAACAATATCACAAGTCCCAAAGTATAGAATATTCCGAATGAATCCCAATAATCTTGAATGTCTTGGTGTATCAAAAGGATGCAATGCACATTGTATTTGAACGAGTCCTCAATAATCCAATTTAGTAGCATATATAAATCCAAGAAGTGAATGAGAAAAAAGTTAGTTATTCCAATTAATAATTTCAATAAATAATTTCTCTCAAATTATATCTAAACACAACTGCAAACTCACATATTTCCAAAAACTTACATGAAACTGGAATGCCTACGGTCATTATTTATCAAACCAAATTTATACATTTATTTCTAGAACTAAGACAAAATAGAATGTTTTTAAATTTACATGATTTGAATCGTTTCTAATTGGAAAATTACATGAAATTGAAAACAAGTTTGTTTTTTGAATATTCAGAACTAAAAAAGATATGTCAACTTGTTTACAAATGATCAGACATGTATTTGCGAATGCAGACGTAGCGAAATTGTTTTCGCCCACAGTCACACCAGTTACTAATCATATGGTTTCAATAATTCCGACTAGTGTGAAATTCCCGCCACACCCAGGCCAGCGGTGGCTACCGACTGCACATGTATGCGGCGCCGTAGCGGACAAAAACTGGTGCGATGAAAAAGTTGCAGTTAAAATTTCGATGTCGTATGTCGGGAAATCCAATATCACTTGTTGAATAAAATTGCATGTCCTTTAAGTTCCATTTTCTAGATCGAGATTTTAAATTTTATATGTTGAATTATACAGTGGTGGTTTAAAGTTATATTTCCTATGTCGACGTTTTACAGTGTATATTTTGAATTACACAGCGGTGGTTGAAATTTCAATATCATATGTCGAGAATCCCTAATTCACACGTTGTATGCAACTGTTCGTGATGAAAGTTCGATTTCATATGGCGTGTATTTAGGTTTCATCTGTTGAATTTCACAGCAATGAAAAGCAGCCTCCTTGTTTAAAAATAACCGGTCACTTCACGAGAGCGACATCTAGCGAAGAAATTCATAGTAATTCTCGACCTGTGAATGGTAACTTTCAAACTGTAAATGCATGAAATCTAATGGCGCATCATAATTGAATACACGAATGATGTATCTTAATACTCGATATTATTTTGAATTGTTAAAGTGAACATCGTGTAATGTTACTTTTAACACCTACACATCATTTCACCACATAAAAATAACAATTCTGACAAGCACAATAAAATGTCCAATCGCCGCTGTGTAATTCAACAGATACAATCTAAAAGCTCAACATACCAAATGGAACTTTCAGCACAATTAACATGATTCAACATGTTAAATTGAAACTCTCGACATATGATATTAAAATTTCAACAACCGCCTTGTAATTCAGAAGATACAATCTCAAAACTCGACATTGGACATCGAATTTTCAACCAGCGATGTGTAATTCAACAGATGAAATCTAAATACTCAACATATCAAATGGAACTTTCAACATAAACTCTTTGAACCAATACGTAAATTAGGAATTCTCGACATATGACATTGAAATTTCAATTACCACCGTGTAATTCAAACGACACAAACTAAAACCTCAACATAGAAAATATAACTTTCAACCACTACTGTTTAATTCAACAGATACAACCTAAAATCTCGACCTAGAAAAGACAAGCACTTTTGATACAGCACGTGAAATTGAAATTCTGGACACAATGACATTAAAATTTTAACGGCAACGTTCCGATTGGATAAGCTTTTGTCCGCTACGGCGCATCATACACAAGCGCGTTTGAATATGACGCTCAGTACGGTTTCTTGGTGATTTCATCTCGCAGCTGTTATTTCGCTTCGAATATTTTTTTCTCAGCGAAAACTTTGAGGATCTGTTATAGTTTTTCTATGAAAGATGTGATCGCGAAGTATAATTACTCGACATGCTGGCCTTCTTCTGGCGCATTACGCATACACACTTCGAAAGAAAAATCCATTTTACTGATACAAATATCATGCAATCATAAAAACTTTGTAAATGGGGAATAGTTAAATTTCTGGAGATTGTTCATTCGTTGGGCCAGGCATTACATTCATATAGAACCGTACTGATTACGCCTTTGAATAATATCAGTACGATCGTTCTCTTCTTCGCCCAAAATATATTACACGGAGAAGTGGGCCCTTGCCAAATAACAGTCGAAATTTTCATTTCTTGGTAGAGTCAATATTTGGTGTAACATAATCAAGAGGGAATGCAACCGGTGTGGATTTGTCTGTGAACTCCACTTCATTGTTGTAGAAAGAGTCTCTCAGCGTTTTCATGCGTGGCTGAGCATTATAATATCATGATTCCTAGCTGTCTTAAATTTGGCATCGGTACATCTGGGTGGTCTCGATTAGTGATTTCTATCTATTCCAGACTGTCTTATATTTGGCATCAGTACATCAGGGTAGTCTGAATGTTTATTTCTATCTATTCTTTAGTAATATATTTCAATGTATACAAGGATTGGCTAACACCGTTTACACGTAGATATGCGTCGACAAATGGAACAAAATCACCATCGATGTTGGCATCCCCGGTCAGCCTATCCAGCACTCCGTCAGCAAATTCCACAAAGAACAAAATTTCCGTTTATCGGGCCGTCCAGTCGAGTTCCCAACGGCAGAGTCGAATAAAATAGCGATAGATGACTTTGTCATCTATGTAAATAATCAACAACTTCAAGTGGCGGTGTAAGCCCGTACGAGTCAAAATATTCAAGATGTCGAGGCTTTATCATGTATGCGACCCATTGAGTCACATGTCCTGTTGTCAAATCCAGGTTGATGACGCCAATTTCCCTTGTGCATGATATCAATGATACAAGTTCATCCAGCGTAAAGACATCTCGAAAATGCTTGATTGACTTTGTCGTTGCAAGTAAATCAAAATTGGTAAATGGACGCTTCAGCGGAAAAGCCACAACCGAAGACCATTTCCGCTCGCTAACCTTGGACTCCAATGCCTGTATAATCGAATAACTTTTTTATGCATCCGTCCCTAGAGCTATCCCGAATTCATTTCAGACGAACACAACCGCTTTTGCAAACATGGGAGCCTAAATCGTTAACAACGCTGAAAAGTCAGCGAGGAATGGAAATATTCCACCCGTCTTTTACATTGTTTCTACCTCTTATTTAGATAACTGTAATTTTTCAGAAGTGTTCTTTTGTTAGCCACTATAAGCTGATCAAGTTAGGTTTGGATCAATCACACGGGATAATTCCTGTTAACGTTTTCGGGGAAAGCCTCAGTGTGACCCCGCAATCGTTTTGCACTGCGCTCTCAATTTCGCAAGCTGCTTTGGGATAAGGCCATCCTAAGACGTTATTATTTGGAAATGTAACAGGTCAGCTATTATTGTACTATTCTACGAGTTTTCTACAGGCGCGCCAGTAACCCTCATTCGACCACTCAAGCCCTGCAAATAACAGTCTTATTGGAGGGGTATACAGCAATACAACCATCAGTTTGATCACTGGCGACTTCTCCTACACGTGCTTTGAGGTACATGCCCACCACGGACTGCTTAACCAGATCTAGATGTTCGAAGTTAAAGTAATAAAGCGGGTATAATGTAAGTCGTGCCGAGAAATCTGCGAGCCTCTGTCAACAGGTTGGTCTCTGTCCAGATATTTCAAATATCGACGAAAAACACGAGCGACTTTATAGATATCAGAGTCGAGCAAAATGTTTTCGGTGGGTTCTTGGTGACCGTTGAAACTCGGCGAAACTTCAGTCACCGCCAGTCTTGCAAATAACATTGGATTTTCCAGCTGTCTGTTCAAATTGTTACCATTTGAAATGCTACAAACAAGTGACGCGTTACTTGTTTGTCTTGAGAATTCCTCTTGGACGTCAGTTTGATTAGAGTCTGTGGTCATCGCATGAAATGAAATTATTGATGTTCTTTCATCTCCCTGGCAAGTCGATGAGTTGAGGTTAGTAAAACCATGTCTGAATCCCTAAACAATTTTAACGTGTAGTTCTACCAGAATCACCAGGGCCATTAAGATAGATCGTTTTATGTCGCGATACAGGATAATAAACTGATGGTGCCAATGACGGTTGCGGCAATTGTTTATTTTTGTAATACCCGGGAACAGGTTCATAATCCGCGGACACAGATTAATCGAGTTTCATCTCGATTTTTATTCGCCAGTGTCCCGATGGAGTATTGCCCGCTGAAAGTTTATCTAGCAGTGTTATGTTTGATTTGCTGATATAAAACGAGTCCGTAGTAGTAATAGAAAACAAGGTTTTTAGCTCAGAAACCCTCCTTTACCCTCCAAAACCCTTCTATGTTGACATTTTCTCTAGCTCCGATGATGACTTTCATATGATAAGGCTTTTCTGACAAAATATGTTCTGTCGGGGTAAGGGGGTCTCTGATCTAGAAACACTTGTTTTCTATTACTACTGTTACAGCCATGTTTTATGATAATTATTTTCGTACTTGCTAACTCTCATTAGCAGAATATCTGTTAACATACTGTCAATAATACGGAACTCTAGTATTAAATCGTCCATATCATATTTTACACCTCGCAAATAAGATCGTATCTGCTCAAGTAATTTTTTGTAAGTGACACTTGCTGTTTTACAAGCATTTTTTTTTCTCAAGTCGAGGCTAAATTTTCTTAAACGCTGTTGAAAGAGAAACACTAACACCAGATATTATTAACAAAAATGGATTTAACGATACGTCACTTGAAATTATACCAGAGCTTGTCATCAGCAGTGGTAGATATGATATTACTCGAAGTATTCTACTGTAATACTTGTAACATTGTTTTACACACCAAAGGTTTTTATGATAATATCTGTAATATTGCATTAGAGCGTCAACATCTTGTTTTGGAATTTCCTCAGAAATATGATTAAAATTGATGATCTGTTTTTTTTCATTATACAAAATTTGCTTACAATTTTTATACAATATTAAAAACTCTAACACCAACAATCGAATCAAGAAACTCAGGGAACTCATTATTGTTAGGATCAGCTATAAAATTACTGTACTTGTTATAAACATCTGACGAAGTATCCTTATATCGTTCATCTGTTAGTACCTCATTTTCTTAACCAACTGTAGGAATCAAACGTGTTTTCTACTTCACGTTCATACAAATCTGTTTTATTTACCAAATTACTGTATTCTTCTTCTGTTTCATCAATAAATCCAAGTACCAAGCTTATTTGATCCAACGTAAAAGTTTTGAGAACGAGATATTATCTGATAATTGCGTATGCGACTATGAAATTTATTAGCATTAATTTTCGGGTTGTATTTCTACCAATCACGCCAATATCAACAGCAAAAGCTACTTTCCACATTAATTTTTCGTACGGTTTCGTGAGTATTTGCTCAATTTCATTATGATATTTTCGTAATGACAATTGTCTGGAGCGATGGAAGTGGAATATAATATTCTTCACTTACGTTGTGATAAGAATCAATCTTTTGTTCCAACTTTGTTTGTGCTACTTCTTCAAAAAACTTTTCTCGCTCAACATCACTGAGATTATCAATTTCATAGTCAAATTCTTTGATTATCTCTAGAGATCTGTCAACAATAATCGGATCAAATTCTGGGGTTTTTTTACATGTCATTGGTATAATTGCGTTTGAGTATACTTTTATGATTAACGTTGTATTCACTGCCATTGTAACGATTTTAATTAGGGTTCCTTTTCGTGTTAGTACATACAGAGATAATTAAATATTTCTGTTTTTAAGAAACTACTGTATAACTTCCTATTTATTCCTATTGTCCTAGATTTCACAAGTTTTTTGAGACGATTATAGTTATCGTTTATTTTTTCCTCCTGTGCTATTCGTGTTAATAAACCGGATTGTATTATCAAATTTATATTTTTAGAATCAAGCTCAAGCAATATTTTTTTAACAGGATTTCAACTTGTTTTTGTTCTTCTAGACAATCATCAGGATGACACTATCTGCTTATAATATCAAAGTTTTCTATTGCTTTTATTAGTTGTGGTCCTCGCATATACATAACACGAACAAAATCTTTTTCTTCTTTTGACAATGGAGAATTTATTATTGTAATTGTAAAATTTTTCGTAGTATTTATCGCACGCGCCGCTAGTGATTTGTTTCCAACATCTGTTTTTGGGGTTAAAAATATTATCATAAAAATTCTCTTGCAACGCTTATAATTGCTGTATCAGACATTATTTTACAACTTTAGATTAAATCTGATCATTAAGTGTGTCTATCTGAAATGCTGTCAATCCTGGAAACGGATGTTCAGCAGCGATAACATAAACTCGGAAATACAAGTACTTGTTAACAGTATTTTCTGTCGGAATCGTAAAATATTGTGTTGTTGAAATATACGTGTTTTCTGTACTGTATAATATTACCCAGTCGATATCATTGTTTGATCCTTCCAATCGGCAATTATAAATTCGACCAGCACTAGAGTTTAATCGACATTGCAAATGAAATTGCCAGATAGCAACTGCAATGGGACATTTAATTTTAATCCAAAAGTTTTCAACTTCTTCGTTAGTAGTCCATTCTTGTCTATCAGAGAAAGCGTAATGAGGATAATTTTTCAGGATAATATGATAATGCGCTTACCTCAAACCCAGCTCGGTTATCAGTTGCTTTAAAAAGTACTGGAATATACCCAACATTATTTTTAGTTCGTTTTATACCACTAGATATACTATAAACGTACGCTTTATTTGTCAGATCATTAGGGTTAACTGGAACATATAACGTTGTTATTTTCTTATTTCTCATATTTATGTTATCTGACATTGATCCACCGGATTGTCTAAAATGCGGAACAAGTGCTCCTCTTGACTGAGTGTAACTAATAGCATCAGTCTCATTAGCTGGTGGTGAAGTTGTCGGTAATCCAGTTATTTTGTAGTTATTCCTCATAACAAGGTTAACTGTCATTGTGTCGCCAGCTTTAGCGAGCTTGTTATCGTGAACGGATTTTAGTTGCGTATAAATCACCGCTTGTGTGCTATCAACATTTGCTGGTGGATACTCGGTTTCCAACCCAATGATTTTTTTACTTGACATGTTAATAATACCTGTAACCGTTCCACCGGTTTTATCAAGCTTGTTATTATCCACATATTTCAACTGTAAATAACTTACCGCTTGGGTTTGATTTAAGTTTGCTGGCGTATACGCGGTTTCCAAATTTTTTTTCCTGATATATCTAAGTTTCCGCTTAAGGTTCCTCCTGTCAATGATAGTTTATTATTGTTGATTTAAGTTGTGCATAATTAACAGCTTGTGTATCAACAACATTTATTGGCGGATAATTTGTTCTAAACCTAGTACTCGTTGATTTGACATAAATAGGTGTCCCGTCACTGTATCGCCGGTTTTTTTGACTAATGATGACGTGTCAGTTATTGTTGGTTCGTCAGCGGAAACAGATCCCGTAAGTGATGTTCCAAACTTTGTGTATTAACTCATATTATGTAAATTATATAACATAAAATTATATAACAACAATGGCGAAGTCAACGATATTAAATTTTGATACCAAACGATTAATTAAACATAAACATAATAACGAACTTCCAGATTGTCATTATCTAATTGTTAGTCGTACAGGCTCTGGTAGAACAAATTTCTTATTAAATCTCTTACTCAACGATAACTTTAATTAAGATAAGGTATATATTTACACAATTAATCCGCAACAAGACAAATTCAAATTATTGAGCTAGTACAATGATAAACTTCGTGATGCGCTTGACGCTGGCGATGATATATTTTTAATTAAACAACCAAAGGAATTAATTCCAGCTGACAAACTTGCTTCGTCCGAGCATAAAATAATTGAATTTGACGAAATTCCGCTAAACAACGAGGAGATGAATAAGATTAAGTCATATTTTTCGTTATCGCGTAACAAAAAATGTAATTCAAGTTATCTAGCGCAAGAGTTTTACAACGTTTATAGATTTATTAGGCGAAATATGGGATGTTTTATATTATTTTCTGGACTAAATAATGTTGATGTGAGAAATATTGCAAACGAGCAATGCGGTGACGTAACAAAAGATAAATTTACTGAATTATATCATCAAGCAACCAAAGACAAATACAATTTCTTTTATTTGATAAACTAGCTCATGATCCAGATAAAATGTTTCGTTCTTATATCGACACATATCTGTAGACGAATTTATATCGCGTATGAAAAATAAATAATGGACAAACATCAACAAAAATTGAATTACTAAAAACATTCATTACAACTAGAGCTACTTTTACGAAAAAAGTGGAAGAAGCACGTCAAGGACAACGTGCTGTAGAAGAAGAAACAACCAAACGTTTTATACCTGTTACCGAAGCAGTACTCGGTAAACAACCAGAGATATCAGCATTATCTCCAGAAGATCTAAAAAAAAGTACAAGAAAAAGGTTTGTTGGAGCAGTTAAAAGAACAACAAGAAGCACAGGCGGAGGAAACAGTTAAAATAATCGCTGAAACAGTGGAAGAAAAAAGTAAAATACAAGAGGTAGTTGATTACATTAACAGACAAAAATATATTGAGATACCTGCTGAACGTACAAGAGAACTTGCTGAAATAATTGTGAAAAGAGATTTTGAAAAATTTGCAAGTATAGCGAAGGAAAATATTTCTACTGGTACATTCAAGGGTTTTATCGAGTTTCATGTTAAAGAATTAGAGCTTGATGATATTCAAAACATAAGAAAATTGACAGAGGTTGAGTATACAATGTTTGCTAAAGTATTAAATCGTATCATTGGAGGAGGAAACACCCCGTATCAAGTTTTAGGATAAGACTATGATGAAGATCCGTATTTGTTGAAAAATTTTAATAAAATGCGTAATGGAGTAATTGCATCAGTTGTACTTGAAGCTGTAAAACAATACCGAACTCGTAAAGAAGCACATAAGCAAAATGTTTACGTCGTGCTTGGAAGATTTGAAAAAAACCGTAACAAAATTGAAGTTGATCAAAGAATCGCTTTTGGTGTCCGAGTTAATACAGCAAACACCGAACTGGTTGACAGACTATTGCTGTTGATATCATCCAAAGAAGCAGGTAATGAAAGCATTGAAATCGACATCGAAGTTATTGATATTTTAGATAATCTTTGATCGAGTAAATTACTGACAGCAGACGAGTATGAAATTTTACATAGTGATCTTATCTAACAACTTTGTTATAAATGTCAACAACACTATTGCTTGATTCATCGCAAACAACAAGAAACAGCGCAAACTTTTCTGTCTATTACAATCCACCAATAATACTAGATCCAAATAAACAATACGAAATCGGATTGATTTCCGCTACGATATGGCATTCTATGGCAAATGTAAAAACAAACGTCAATGACGACTTTACATTTAATTCTGGTGCTTGAGTGTCAGTTAGAATACCACAGGGGGCATATAATGTAACTGATCTCAACAAAACGATAAGAGAGTTTATAACAAAATACACTGCCGCAGACAATTTTGAATTAACTCCAAACCATAATACGCTACGAGCTAGAATTACATTCAAAAATAATTTGATAATCGACTTTTCACCAGCGACTAGTATCGCATCGTTGCTAGGATTTAAAAACCAACAATACGGCAGTGTGGCAGAACAAAGTGTCTCATATGACGGAGATCTTCCAGTTAACATAACAGAAGTAAATACAATATTGATCAATTGTTCTATTGCATCAGGGTCGTATTGTGCTTTAGGAAGTCAAGGTCAAACAATCTATAGTTTTACACCAGATGTTCCTCCAGGATCACTGATGCAAATTACTCCTCGACAAATAATATACTATCCGATTAATCTTGAAAATCAAATAACCAGCATAACAATGCAACTAACAGATCAATCAGGACTACAAATAGATTTTTGCAATGAAAATGTCACGTATTATTTAAACTTACGCGCAACAAAGTAGTTGTCGAGCATAGATCTCGGGCATAAATTTTGTAAACCTAATTTAATAACAAAATGAGACAAAAAAAGTTTACGAAAGAAAAATTGTAGGTGGGTTTTTTGGAAATATATTTACAAAAATAGTTGAAAACATCCAAAGAATTGCGCGTGAAGTAGCACCAATTGCACTTGACGCAGGTAAAGCTTTTGCAACGGGGGCACCTAGTGCAGCAGGCAGTGCAGTAGGACATAAGATCGCTGATAAAATTAAAGGCAGCCCACCTTCAGCATTGGCAATAAAACGAGTAATATCAGATATTGCACCAACAGCGGAAACAGAACGAGCTATGATAGCTACAACAACAAAAATTACTGTCACCACGTGGTGAAGAGGTAATGTGCAAACTTGTAAAGAAAACAAGAATAACTCCTGCTGCTTTTTAGTTACTTAAATTTTGTGTGGATCATAGAATAAATAATGTCAGTTAAAAATTATCTCGATCTTGCCGAAGAACATGATACCGACGACACAGTGACAGAATTCGAGTATGTTGAGTATCCCGACGAAAACTCAAACGAACCAAATAAAGCTGGCGTTAGAACTTTTAACACAAGAGACGAGGACGTGTTGGCGGTGTTGGAAGTGCGTGGTCAATTACTAACTGCGATAGAAACTGCACTTATCAATAACGGTTGGAACTTGTTTAAAAGTGCACGGTACCAACTGGCCAATCAGACCGTGGAAGATATTTCAATGCACTTGCCTAAAGCAAGTACGATACTAAATATCGTCTCGTTCAGCGATAAGTATTCAAAATCAATAGCCACAAATATGATGTGGTTTAAGGATACCTCATTTGAGGAAGCTGTTTCAAGCGAGTTTCGTACTGGTGCTGTGTTCCTGCCCCAGATAATAATAATAAAATCGCTAATCCCGCTGGTAATACAGCTGGTGATATTGAAGACGCAATAAGATTAGCTGTTACAAGATTACGACGACAGCAATATAACGAGAGATATGCCAAACGAAAAGCATTTGCCGCAGAATCTCGCCAAATAACGACGATGCTTCCGTTAAGCACACTATTTGGATTTTGCCGCGAATATAACAAAGTTTTTCGCAGAATAAAGCATACACTTATTTTAGATCGAGCTGATCAAAACTATTGAATAATACACGCCGATGGAGTAGCTGAAGAACAGTTTGCTATTACAAGATTAACGCTGTGGATACCACGAATTGTCCCATCTGTAGCTAAAACAATGGAACTGGAATCATTATTGGCCGCTTACACGAAAAAAAAAAATATTTTCAGCAAAACAAAATTTATCAAACAGCAATTCCTAACGCAACTGATTACACCTGGAGTGTTACAACTACGTCAAGCAAACAATCACCTCGAGATTTGTTCGTTGTATTTCCACGACAAACACGTCGAAATGATCAAGAAATGAACAACTCCATATTTGATAACCCTGATGTTAGAACATAGCTTGTGGTTATTATTGTATTATGTTTAAACGACAGATGTCCCAAACCCCTTGTTTTTTTAAAAGTTTATTTTGCAATTTGACAAACAACCTTCTCACGCTAATGATGAGATTGCAATGAATTTTATCTAAACTAAGGAATATGTCAACATAATGTCTCAAATGTAAAACTAAAACAACAAATAAGGATGAGACAACCGGAAAAAAAAACAAAAAATTATAGAATAATGTTAAAAAGCATTTGTGCTGTTTGCGGTGGAAAAAAGTATGTTTTTAAAGAAATTATTCGGAGCTGGAATGTGTGACAAGGTTATTTTAGTAGATGATTAATTGACGAAGGTAAATAATACTCAAATTATTTTATAATTTTTGAAATCTTTGAAAATCAAAATATTTTGTCGACGATTAGAAAATAAAATTAAATGTAATTGTGATTGTGATAAAGATCTTTGTATCGAACAAGATAAAATTGTTACATACTGTCAATCATGCAATCACTGTGAAGTAATTGGCAGCGGTATTGACATCCAGAAATTTATTGGAAAATTACCAAAACCAAAAGGAGGTTGGACATTGCCTGGCCTTGAATATACCGGGCCATTCAATCCACTGGACAAAGTTAGATGAAAGCGATAATCCATTATCAGCACAAGAGTCTTATAATCAAGATAATGCAATAGCAATGCGTCATGATATTTGTTATCGTAACATAGAACGTCCTGATAACGTTCGTGCGGAGAGCTCAAAATCAGACTGTGATAAGATAATGTTAGAGGAATAATAGGAACAAAATATAAGCTAGGTCTTGGAAAAGAATTATATGATGATCTTGCAGCCGAATTACATAAACCTACAATAAAAAGTTTCCGCGACTGGTTTACATAACGATATTAGATATTGTCTGCGATAGTCAGAGATCATCATTAGGTTAAATATCTTGACAAATATAAAATCCAATTTTATATTTTTCTGTCGGTCTGGAATTTTAATGTTTAAAAAGGGTTTTATCAGCCCCCCAAAAGACTGATTTTCATCTACTGAAAAATTAAATTTCGAGATTTTCTTTGTGATATGATACTTAACATCATATCGTCCAGTTGTCCGTCTGCTGTAATTTTTTTTATCAACTACACCTATGATCTCGTTTTGTTAGTCGTCGTTGTTAAGTAGAATATCGTCTTTTGTATAACCAACAGACTCACATTTTTTATATCGCCAACGAAGAAATCTCTTGAGACAGCATCTCCTGCTGTAAAATTATCATCAGCGTAAATATCAGCAAGTCGTTTCATCAAGTCCATATTATCATATATTTTATCTAATTTATTATTATAAATGACTAACGAGATAAAATATCATCAGAAAGATGATATATTAAATTACAGAGAATTAGCCGAAGCAGATCGAAAATGTTTATCAGGGTATATTTCTTATTCTGTTGACGTTATCATTATCTAATAAAATTCTGCTAACAGCGGCAGAAAAAAATAAACTTAATGACAGTGCGCTTATTACACTGAAATTTAATAAAAATGATGTGTTAATGTTTGCTCATAATTGCTTAACTAAAAACGAGCTAGAAGATATAATTAATCGTCATATCTAAAAATAATTTTGTCAAATGTTAACTGTAATGTTGCCGTATACGCCAACACAGCATCCGATACATGGCTTTGGTCCGTTGGTCTTCGATTTTAACGCGGCTTGTTTGTGTAGCCCGCCAAAGTTCTCATCCTAACATCCTTTTCCACAAACTTCGGTTGATCCTTGGAAAAGCCATTTGCATTTGTGCATCCCGATCGGAAATGGCATTATATTATTAAGATAAAAATTTATCTATAATTGGAATGTTAATATATATTTCGAGCAAAAATTTAATAAAAATTTTTTCAATTAGATATAATTTATCTAAAACTATATTATATATAGATGCCGACGAAGACCTCACGTCATGAAAAAGTTATCAAAGTGATGGAGGAGTATGAAAAGCTTATTAAAACAAAACCAAAATATCCAAAGTCCAATGCGGATTTGGAAAAACTCGTTGCGGCAATAACTCAGATAAAAATTGAGCAACAACGAAGTTTGTTCCTGCCGGTGTTAGAACAAATAAAGCATTTCCGTGGTCTGCAAGCGCGTACTAAATTTACCAGACATCTTACCGCAACGACGCTACTCGACGAGTATAAATCACTCACCGGACGCGACGCTAAGTATCCTAAATCAATCGCTGACCTAAAGACGTTAAAGAATAATCTTGAGCGGGCTCGCCGCGATGAGTTACAAATATCTTTGATAGATTCTTCGTTCGAGAGTTTTAATAAAACTTATGAAATTAAAATCCGTGATGCATTACAGCCGCTCGATAAAATCCTCGTTGACGCGATAAAGTACGTGCTACAAAAAGAACCGCGAGTAAAGATGATTGTCGAACTTCAGGTGTTATTTGCTCATGCAGTTGATAAAGAAAAACTAGCAAAACCGTTTTTCCGAATAAAACCGATCATTGTATTTGCCAGCGACAACATTGAAAATCTCGTCGCGAAAATCATAGAAGAACTTGATGGCGCTATCGACGATTACACCACGGCAGGATCCGGTTGGGTTTTTCTTGGTAACACCCAGTTGTTGATACACACACATAAATATAATCCAGTTCGTGCTGGAACCTTTGTTGAGCTTCCACCGGCCATTAAAAATTCTCAATGCTGTGTCAACGTTATCAGCGATGATAATATGTGCTTGGTATGGTCAACTTTGGCCAAGTTATTTCCGGCCGATCGAAATCCAAATCAAGTTTACAAATATCGGCCGCATCTTTCAAAGTTAAATTTAACCGGAATAAAGTTTCCCACGCCGTTATCGCACGTGGATAAATTTGAAGAAAACAACAAGCACTTGCTCGTACACGGAATTAACGTATTTGGTCTCGACGGCGCGATGAAGTTATTTCCGCAGCGAATATCCAGCCGGGCTGGCCCTGACACCGGTAACTTGTTGCTGTATAAGAAACATTACGTGCTCATCAGAAACTTTAACGGGCTAGTTGGTAAACAATATAATAAAAATCATGACAAAAAGTATTTCTGTTATCGGTGTCTACACGGGTTTTGCAAACCTGATACGCTACAGCAACAAGTGAAATATTGCGTGTACGACCAGCGAACAACATTACCACGCGAGCCTGATAAAATTTTGCGTTTTAACAATCACAAGAAAAAATTTGTAATTCCGTTTCCGATCACGTACGATTTCGAGCCCATTTTAGTTCCCGTCGATGATGTTACTAATTTTTCAGGATCTCGGTCAACCACACATACGCATAAACATGTGGCTGTGGCTGTGGCTTATGAAGTGACGTGCATCCTCGACGATAGTTTATCATTGCCGGTTAAATTATATCGAAAAACTAGCAGCGCTGATGAAGATGCTGCTGTTTGGCTGATAAAACAATTATTTAGCGAAGCCAACTAAATATTTTCTAGAAAAGCTGCACCGGCGTTGCCGTTGACTTCTCAATAACAACTCGAACATGATGCTGCGGTGGATTGTCATATTTGTGAAAAACCGTTTGCGACGCCGTCTGAAAAAGTTGTTGATCGTTGTGTTATCATTGGTAGATATCGTGGTGCGGCTCACGAGAATTTGTTTTACAAAATTCCAATGTTCGTTTGTGCCATGTATCGCCCACAATTTCCGCGGATATGATAGTCATTTTGTTATACGCGCGCTTGGTCACCTCGACGTGGTAAAGTTATGCCAGCAGCGAAAGATAAACGGGATTCCAACCAACAAAGAAAAGTTTATGTCTTTGACGATTGGTCCACTTCGTTTCATCGATAGCATGTAATTTATGGCGTCGTCGTTAGATAAGCTCGCGGTTACCTGTAAGGAATTTCCGTCGCTGTCAACGCATTTCGGTAACAACGTCGCTGCGATGATGAAAAAATGTATTTTTCCCTACGAGTATTTGACCAGCTTTGAAAAACTCAATGAACCCTCGTTGCCCGACAAAGAACATTTTTACTCGTCGCTGAGCAATTCGAATATAACTGATGCGGAGTACAAACATGCTCATCAAGTTTGGAACACTTTTGGTTGTAAGACGCTTGGCGATTACCTGGACGTATATCTGATTCAAGATACTCTCTTACTCGACGATATTTTTCGTTAGTTTTCGCCGGACCAGCATAAACAAATATAAACTTGACCCTGCTTGGTATTTCTCAAGTCCAGGGTTATCATGGGATGCACTTTTCAAGTTGAGTCGAGCCGAACTTGAACTTGTAACAGAAGGTAACGTCGATAAGTATCACTTCATCGAAAAAAGTATCCGAGGCGGGATCAGTGTCATTTCGAAAAAATACGCACGCGCCAACAACAAGTACATGAAAGATTTTAATCCGGATGAGAAATCGTCGTTCATACTTTATCTTGATAAAAACAGCTTGTACAGCTGGGCAATGTCTCAGTCGATGCCATATGCATGCGATCGTTGGATAGAACCAGATCAGTTTCTGTCTGACACAAATAATTTAACAAAAGATCTGTCAGAAGCCAGTTATTCCTATTTTATAGAAGTTGATGTTGATTATCCCGCTTCGTTGCATGACCAGCACAACGATTATCCGTTTTTGCCAGAAAAGATGATCATTCCGGACTTGTTGTTATCTGCCGAGCAATTGCAGCATCGACGCGGTAAACCGTGCACCGTTGAGAAAATTGTTTCGAATTTGTTAAACAAACGAAATTACATCTGACATTACAGAAACTTAAAACAAGCGGTCGACCACGGGTTAATCATTACAAAAATCCACTGCGTGTTAAAAATTAATGGCAGATTATGTCAAATTTAACAACGACAGCAGAACTTTAGCAACAACAGATTTCGAAAAAGACTTTTTCAAGTTGATGAACAATTCCGTCTTCGGCAAAACCATGGAGAACATTCGGAACCGTGTTGATATTGAACTTGTAAACGACGTCAAACGCTGTTCGAAACTAGTTGCCGCAGAAAACTTTGTTGGCGTTGTACATATCTGTGGTAATTTAGCTATGGTGCTAAAACGAAAAACAAATTTGGTGTTAAATAAGCCGATATACGTTGGCGCGTCAGTGTTGGAGATTTCCAAGTGGCTCATGTTTGATTTTCACTATGGTTTTGCCAAGCGAATTTGGCCAGAATCTAACTTGTTGTTCACGGATACGGATTCGCTCGTGTACGAGATTTTCGCCAAAGATGTTTATCAAGACGTTTATGATCACTGTGATGAATTTGATTTATCCGATGTGCCAAAATATAATCCATTTCATGATCCGAAAAACAAAAAAGTGTTGGGGTTGATGAAAGACGAATTTCTGTTTGTGCCAGTTAAGGAATTTGTTGAACTCCGAAGCAAAATGTATTCGTTGGTAACAGATTCCGACGTGGAAATGAAAAAAACTAAAAGGGGTTAAGAAATCCGTTGTAAAAAAATAATATCGCGCACAGCGACTATTTATCTGTGGTATTCGGAAAATGCCAACATCACACTGCAACGATGGCAGCCATACGATCTTACAATCATGTACCGAAAACAGATGTTGTTGTAAAACACGGTCTAACAAATTTCGATGATAAGCGATACTGTTCTGATGGCGTTAACACGTTAGCGCTGGGTCATTACAAAATATCCAACCATAGATAAAAACGAATGAAAAATATCTTTATTTCAGAATTTCAATGAAATATTTTAGCATGCTAACCTGGCGAGTAATGCTTGCCGCGCTTTATCCGGTAGATTGTTTATCAAGTGCGTGTAAACATCTGTTACGGGATCTTTCACCCAGCGTTGTAATATTTGCTCGTCTTCAGCACGCTTTACCTTGTAACAAATCCAAAATGACCCGTCGGATTTTGAAATATAATCGTGCGCGCAAATTTTCTTCGGGGATACTTTAAGACCGAGCGATGCGAATGTGACTGATCTAAAGCGGACCATGATTTTATCCGTTAAGTTAAACGCGTATACTTTTACACACGTGGTAAGGTATTTTTCTACGCGCGACGTATATGTTTTGCTGGATTTATACGGCTGAACGTCCGACAAATTTTCTGAGCAATACGTCATAGTGTTTTTTCCGTAATCGTCCATTGTATTTTTTCTACTGATTTCTTAATTTTTCTTTTAATTTTTCTTTGATAGAGACTCCAAAATGTTCAATCGGGCCTTTGGTTTTCCGTTGAGTTTTTATATTGGCTTAAAAACCTGCAGAAACTTCATGACTAGCACAAAGTAAAATTATGGAAACCGAAAAAATGGCGTTTCGAACGCTGATTTTTCTTTCATTGTTGTCGTGGGGTGGTCTGGGGCAGGATTTGGCCTCGGATAGAAGCCTTAAAACGTTAAAATAATGGCTGTAACTATGGAAGCTATGGGCACGGATGGAAACGTGCTCATAACCCCGTTTTACTTTACTACTGCTGTACGAGATTCCATGGTTAGCGCAGAATCACTCATTATTATTATTACAACTACATTTAATTACAGACCTGCCACTATTTATTTGCTGGTGGGACAGCACCCCTCCTGTAAACAGCAGTGCAGACATTCACCGACGATCATCTACATCAGCAGGTAGGAACAGCAGACTAGTCTACGGTCCAGCCTCCCTGACGCGTTAGAAGCCTCGATTTATTCTTCTCGACCTTGTATGTGCATTTTTGCCTCCTTCTCTAACTGGATTCTCTAATTCGTTGACCTAATGGTATGTCCATCATCCCTGCTGCTCGCCAGCAGACCTTGCGTAATCGTCACTGTAATGGGCGAGGCTCCTAGTCTGTGTATTGTTGTAACGACGTCGACGCTTTTTTGTATTGTGTGTCAATAATTGCTTCGAGTTCCTTTCCATCGGTGAGATAACATGCACTGCTGAACAAGACATTGATGCTGTTGTTGAGAAATTCGATTTTGTCGTTGGCACTATATGCAGAATCGTCTGGGACAAGCTTTCTTACAACCTCCAAAAATGCCTCCGCCGAGATGTGTCCTGAACCTGAAATTCTCTTGGCCCTTGGGCGTCTGGATCTCTAACTTCGTACGAGTAATATTGATAATTTTGCACTTACTTCGAACTCGCAACACGGGCACATACAGATTGAACACGGGATCAGACATATCTCTGAATTTAGCTATTGTTTATACATTATGGCCTCATCAAATACCTTTCGCGAGACAACCGCAATCCTCTTCCCATTGCCAGATTGCCGAGTCATCTTGAATCGACTAATTACTGTGTCAGAAGCTAATCTACAATAGGCATAGAACGGTTTCCGTCCAGGATGCAGTATGTGGACACGATCTTCACTGTTAGGCAGGTCCAGACGAAATGCATTGAGCGAAACATGGGCCAATACTACGTCTTCATCGACCTCACCAAGACGTTCGATACGGTAAACAGAGACTCCCTAGTCTGTACTAGCATGGCTGCCAGCGCAAATTTGTCCAGATCATTCGAATCTTCCATGATGGCATCAAAAGATAGGTCCTCTCAAACGGCGACACTTCGGGATCTCGAACGGGGTCAAAGAGGACTGTGTCGTAGTAAAGATGTTTTATATACTGCTCTTCGTCAGTCATCTCCAATGAAAGTTGTACAGTTGTTACACCATTTTAAACGGAAAAGGCATCCAGCCAATACTTTCTGAAAGATAAATTGTTTTTAGGTGTCATCAATAAGGTATCAGGACATCTGCTAGCTAAATTGTTACTAGGTGTTATCAACAAGGCATCAGGACATCTAACAACAAGAAAAATAATTTCTATCAATTTGCGACGTTTAATTTCAATCCTTTCAAGGGTATGAATGATTTTAGATTGATGTCAAATTTGTCCATTTCTAAAGTCGATTAAAACTTACTTGATATACTGAGTCACTACTTTTTGTTTTAAATCTTTGTTCTCCATAAATTCTTTCTCTGCTTTTGCTAAATCGGTTTGGATTAGTTTACATCTTCAAGTTTTACTGTAGATTTGGCCCAATACAAGTTAGTGCATCAAGTACGTAATTTATTACTTATTCTAATTACACTGTTTAACTAGCGTAATATCTGGTATGATAACGACCTTTTATATGCTATCACCATTAAATCTAATCTTAAAATCCACGTCTTTGATAAAACATCGGAATATATAATTTTAATGTTTTAAATCATCAAATTACAACATTTATTCCCTTGATTCATTAACACAACTAGCCAAACATATCAACAAACAGGCATCGCCTCTTGATACAGGCATTGTTGCTTTGATGTTAAACTCTTGAAAAATGTATATCAGCTCCCTGAAAGCTACAGAATTCAACAGAATGGAGTTTTGTGCCATTATTTATGTTTTATATTTTGAAAATATTCTTGAACGGCATTTTTTTTTTTTTTTAATTGTACCGCTCTACAGATATAACGTACATTTGAGATAGTGCAATGTATAAGGCGAAGTTGTTTGCGTTTGTAACATGCGTAATGGAGAGAATGTTGGCATACCTCTATGTTATTTTCATGTACTATGAATGAAATTTCTTTACATATTGTACTTGTAGAATTTGTACAAAATCAAAGCACATAGCTGACTAAATCGTGCTCGAAAAATCAGGCTGAATTAGTATAAAGTACACTAACGTTAGCAGTTTTTAAAATAGAGAAAACGAATTTTGCCAGACTAGACAATACCGGCTTCTAAAAGTGCAAGGAATGAATGACAAAACATATAACAAATCATGAGAAGGTGGAAATGACCAAGCGGAGCTAGCAATATTTGAGTAATAAGCATCTGAAGTAAGGCTAAGTTATACTCTATAACCCAAATCACTCCCATCAATTATACACCATATAAAAGGGAAACATATTCTTTTAACAATACCTAAGATATGCATGGTTTTTTTAAATACCCATTATTACTAGTGAGGAAAATCTGGAAAATTCTTATTCTATAAAAACTTAAGTACGAAACTCTAGAACGCAACCACTCTCTTGCCATAGTTTCCTCCCTTTTATCTTATGCACAGGCTGGGAGGTGTCAAGGTTCACGATCTGTACTGATGTAAGTTAGAAGCATAGACATTTGTGTGCTGTATAATAACTCCGGTTATTTTCTTTGTAACCGTATCGGAATATTTTGTAGCATATACACGAGATTTTCTTTTTCATTTATTTTGATCTGTCAGTGCATGTATTAATTTGTACGAGATCATGATCTTCCTGTTCTGTATACCAATAGGCCTTTCTAGTGCTCGTGTAGCTGCACATGTATGCAGTAATGGGATAGAACGAGTTCAGATATGTGAAGAAAGGAGCGTTAAAAGAAAGGATGTTATAATAGATGATAATAGTGATGGAGTGGTTGGATATGTGGTGATACAGTAAATAAATGTAAATTGTAACTAAACCAAGTATGAATGGATGTGCATTTATGTATTCAAGTTTGAACGGAATTGTAGTAAGGTGTAATGAATGCTGCTAGAGGGTCTTTACCAGTTGCCACGCAGAAACATTTGTCACACAGAGGTTATTTGATTGATTCTGTGCAATAATTTTGTGATAATTCTGATGCCTCCAAGAAGTACAAATTATTCCTTAAAGTATATTTCAGTTTTTCTTTTTCTGTGCTTCCAACATATACACCACACTTGTGCAAGAACCATTTTACTTGGCATTTGGTGCAGACTCTAACACTGTCAGATGAATTTAACCAGATGCATATGGTACGTTAATTTTAAGTACGTAAGAGTTTCAGTGGATGATGATGTTGGCAAAAAGAATATTTGTAGTAATCTGTAGAAATTTGGATTTCGCTGTAGCCATGATTATGGTAATTACAGGATTGTCTCTTTAATACTGTTGTTTGGGGTCAAGGTCAGCTGATTTTATACACAAGGCACAGTCTACAATATGTTCTTTGTTAGGTACAGAGAGATTTTGAGTTTGGTGACTGTAGCATAATTTTATCACGTGGGCTGTTTGTCTGTAGTCATCCATCTGGCAGCATGTCTTTAATAAATGATGGCCCACAGTAAGTGAACAGTGTTTATTTTGTTGACTGAGCATTTGGTTGAATCATATGACAAGAAACTACTCCATTACTTCACCAGTGTATAGAAAATCAGTGATAGAAAGAACTTGTGGACTGTTATGATTCTATGGTCTAAAACCAAGTAATAGAAAGAAGCAAAACCATAAAGTTTTGTAAAATTAAACAAATAATTTATTTCCCCAGAATACAAAGTGAAAATTCAAAAGGCATTTACCTGTATTGTGAATTAAATTCCAAATAATTCCCAGTGTTCTCTCACAAGTCCAAAAGTTTAGAATGTTCCAAATTAATTCCAATAGTCCTGAATGTCCTGATGTGCAAGAATGATGTAATCCAAAATGTTTTTGAATGAGCTCTCAATAATTTTAGTGTAGTGTTTTAGTCCAAAAAAGTCAATGAGCACTTTGTATTTCCAATGAATAATTTAAACAATTCCTCTCAAATTAAGACCACTCTGGTGGCCTTGTGGTTAGAGCATCCACCTCAGATGCGGGAGGTCATGGGTTCAAACCCCTGCCGAGTCATACCAAAGGCTTATAAACATGGTACTAGCAGCTGCCTTGTTTGGCACTCAGTGTTAAGAGGTTATTGTTGGGACTGTTCGGCCTGGTATCAGTATAATGTGACTGGGTGAGACATCATGCAACATGTCTGTGTCATGATGCCCCAGTGCTAGACATCACTAGAAACTGTCACACTGCAAACATTGTAGCGATATCACATAAATTTTTTTAAAGCTACATTAAAAATCGCACACACACACACACACACACACACACACACACACACACACACACACACACACACACACACACACACACACACACACACACACACACACTCGTATCAAATTATCTCAGTAAATGATTCCAAAGACTGAGGTTAAAACAGGAATGAACAAATGTTTGCCAACACCTCTTTATATCCAAACTGTCACCTGACCTATGGTGCAACAGAATGGTCTGGAAAACTAATGATTTCTAATGGAAACATTGCACTAATTCGGCCTTGAATTTAAGTTCAAATAAACATCTTTTACAAAAAAACAACAAAACTCAGGTAGGGCACACAGTATAAATTCAGTATACAAAACAGGACTAATCAATAGTTTATTCATACATAGGTTCTTTTTGTCTCTCAATCTACCAGTAAGATGTTACATAGCTTTCTGAAGAAGAAAAATGCCACTTTAAGAAAAAATCTTGAAGTAATCTTGTAGATTATGCATACAATTAATTATTGAACTTCGAAAAAATCTACAGTAAAAAAAATCTGCAGTCATGTGTAATGGCCAGCCAATAAGATACACACCAATTTCTCAATTGCACTTTACAATTTCTATTTAAAACTTGATGCAGTGAATTTACATGAGTAGATTCTACTGTATATGTACATGCAGTGTTAAAATATATATGCATGATGTCTGGCAAGTACACACATAAGAGACCATTTAACATGCATACTGATTTTAAATATACCATGTCATGGAGTTGGGCAAGAAAGTACAGAATGCATACATATACGATGTGTGTGTGTGTACATGCATGTGTGTGTGTGTGCTTGTGTGTCAGGGAGGAAATATCCAAGTGAAGCTAAGAAGCTCATAAAGATTGAAATAGTCTAATTTTCCATTGTGAAAAACATAATTTTATACAAGAATAAAGGTTAAAAACTTGATCCTAAGGAATCAGATTTTAAAAAAATACTGATGCTTTTATTTTTTCTTTCTTTTAAATGTTTTTTCTTGTATTTCTTCTGAAAAAATGTGACTATAACATCCAAAAATCGTTGTTTTTGAGATCATTTTTGAGTTCTCTCTCTCTCTCTCTCTCTCTCTCTCTCTCTCTCTCTCCATTCCTTTTTGTCTGACTGCTTACTTTATTTTCATTAACCTCCTTATCTTTCCCTGGAAATCAGTTTACACTTTTTTTTAAGTGATGATTATTATTATCATCTTTAAAACAAAATTATATTACTGAATAAAATGAATGTTTCAAATGGAAGCAAATTATGAGCTGAAAAGCAACAAAACTCCAGCCAGAGCTGCACTAAGTTGAGAATACTACAGAACTTTATGGGATTGGTATAGATTTTAAAGGTTTTGCTCACTTATGAGTCCAGCTGCAAACAGCACAGACCCAGATCTACCATTGCATGATAAGCTGGCTGATCTGGGTCTGTGCAGTTTATTAGGAGTAATCGTTAGAACAGACAATATAGATCCAGATCTGCATGCGCATTGTGCTATGGCAGCTCAGGATCTTTGTTGTTGCAGTTTTGATTTAAATTATAAGCAAGTATATACAATATTTTGCTGTTTTTACGTTAGAAAAACAATTGATAAATAGTATTGTAATGAGCCTGGTTACATTGATAATAATGCGTAGTAAAACCTGGTAAACCATTTACACCAATAAATGTACAGTAATATCCAGTAAAATCAGTTTAAAGCCGAGTTCCTAACCAAATAGAGCCAGGTTCCTGCTCTTTGAGTGATGGTCATGATTGGTTAAGATAGTAACGAATGCCACTTAAG
This sequence comes from Megalonaias nervosa, assembly GCA_016617855.1. Classification (NCBI taxonomy): domain Eukaryota; kingdom Metazoa; phylum Mollusca; class Bivalvia; order Unionida; family Unionidae; genus Megalonaias; species Megalonaias nervosa. The sequence continues at coordinate 63,239 of JAECUM010096146.1, read as the reverse complement.
AATGATCTAACACCAGAGCTAATGAAGGAAATACAAAGCCTTTATGGGAAAATTTCTGCAGAGGAGGCCAGAACAAAATATGGTATTTGGTCTCAACATCCTTACAGACAATGGAAATAATCAGCCATAAATCCCATCATGACAGATTTTGTGGACCAGGTTGTTTGGATGCACTTCAAGTGGTTCCTGTTTCATTAGTTTTTCAAAAGTTATAAATGAAGCTTTGGCCTTCCTCATTTCTACAGTGTCTCCTCTGAGGATGTTGCACATCATGTGCCAACAAACGTGGCAATAGACGCATTCTGTTGCAATCTTCCTTAAACTTTCTGACAACCTTTTTGTTTGCAGCATTGTGGAGGTAATGCTCATGTAGGTAATTCTTTCTGCCCCACAGATTTAGCTCTTTGCCCGTGTGGTTTAATACTTTTGTTTTGATGCAAAGAAGCAGGCTATCAGTGTTTGTGTTCAAGAGACTAGTCTTTTCATTGCAGTGCAATTTAATTTAGTTTTAGTAGAAGTTGTGCATCAGGTACTTTGAAAGATTGAGTGCAGACATTCCTGTGTAAATAAAGAGGTTTTGAGTTTCATTTGGACTTTGTAAAAAGAAGAGCAACAAGATTTCCATCAAAGATTGCTCATGTCTTAAATGCTTGATAGCAATCAGTCTGTCCAGCTTTTCTTCACCTTCTGGTCTGACAAGAGTGACATGGAATCACTTTCGCTCAATTTTGCTTTTGCCTTGAGATCAGATTTCGTGTGTATATACTGTGTCAATGTCATACATATATTCTGATAGAACTCTAATGCTATTGAATTTTGGTTACTCACATTCCTAGCTTTGTGTGCAGCTGCAGGTTGTGGTAGTGAACCACATAGTTGTCTTTGTTGAGCAAAGAGGGGATTAGCTTCATGGTACCTGTAGTTATTTGGCTAGCAGTGAGCTTGCTTTCTAGATTCATTGGAAGCCACTAAGCCAGCTTTCTTGGACGTGCATTGTTCCTGTTGGTCAAGGGGTTGTTGCTGTACACATCATGAAGTTCTTCTGGGTCAACATTCCCATTGGAGTGTCTGGTGTGATAAATTCAAGGCCTAGCAGCTGCACATTTACTGCATTTTCAACATAAATCTGCCAGTTGGCAGGCTCCGCACCAGGCTGAGCCAAATAGTTGTTGGTCTCTAGGTATGTTATCCATTTGTTTGACCTGTCATAGGCAAATCAATGCACAGTGCACATTAGGTTGTTTGCTTTTGTGTAGTGCCCACTCACCATTGGTTAATATAAAGGTTTGCCCACACTTCTGCAAAGCCTTAGTTGCTCTATTTTGTTTCAGTACAGCCGAATACCAAAAAGGATCTTTAGAAAAAAATGAAATCTCGAAATGAAAATTTTCATATTCCAATAATTTAACTATATAGTCAATCAGCTATATCCCCAATTTTGTTCTATACATTTTAGTTTCATAAGCACAGTTATTCTGCCACACTTTGGGCAAAGTCTGTGAGCAGAGCCTGTTCCAACACCTCATTTCCAGCATGGCAACACAACACAGCCATTTCTGTTCTGTATTGCTTGTAGACTGCAGGATATGCCAATGCAGATTTTCACATGTGTTATTTTCATATTAGCTTTAGCCATGCACATCGTTATACACATTGTTTATATTTCTTTCAGTAATAATTTCTTGCCTTCTCAGAAAACCATACTAACATCCAGTGGTCTCATTTCACTGTAATAGGGTTGAACTAGTGCAGTTCTGGCCGATGTTTTGTTGCCATCCCCCCAACTCTCTTTCTTCTTATGGGCTTGAAACAAGATGGCCCAAACTCCATCTTTAAGTAATAGATGGACATGGGACAAATCCTGCTGTTTTAAAAGCATTTGATATACTGACCAATGTTCCATGTGACATAAATGTGTGTCTGTACCCACTTTATGGCTTACAGAAGTTCCAGATGAATTTTGTTGAAAATGAAGATCTTGGACACCATTTCTTTAATCAAGTATTCATTGGAGCTTTTGTGGTTAAGATAAAAAATCATTATGTGTAAATGTAGTAATTGTTTCTTTTTCTGTTATAAATACATTCTCGATTTAGCTCTGCTGTATAAGATGAAAAATATAATTTATGGTGGATTGCTTTTTTTCAGGTTGAAGCATCAGTATTTTCCAACTTGCACCAAATGGTTCCTGTAGATGAGTCAAACACTTGTGAGGCATAACAATGAATACTTGTGAGGCATAACAATGAATACTTTCAGGGTTTTGGTCACAAACTCATTTGCAAAAACATTTCAGGCCTCATGCATGAAATCTGTTGGATCACACAAGAGGCATGTTTTTGGGACTATTCAACATAGAAAGTCAAAGCCATTTCCAGTCTTGGATGGGAAAGTGGACACCAGTGCTGCATCATTCCAGGAAAATGCTGCAGTCATGGAAAAATTAATTGGCAATTACAGAAAAATGTTGGCTATGGCACAAGCAGGAGGTGGAGAGAAAGCTATAGAAAGACACACAGTAAGAAATAAAAAGTTTCTGGCAACAGACAGGGTCAGGTTACTCCTAGATGATGAAGACTCCTTTCTAGAGTTAGCTCCTCTTGCTGGGCTAGGAATGGAATATGGTGATGTGGCTAGAGCTGGGGTATATACTGGTATCATACATTTTTATTCAGTGTTTATTATCAGTTACATTATTTTGCAAATTTCCTAAATGAATTCATTTATTTTTTGTGGTTATCAATTTTCATGGTTTTGCAAAAATGACATTTTCATTGGCATTTTACATTTGTTGATTTGGGAATAGGGTTCTTTTTTTACAACAGAGGATCATTGGAATGGGGTTCTTTTGTTTAAAAGATGATTGTTTGTTGCATCGTAAAATTCATGGTATTTAGCAACCATGAAATCCACAATAATCACTGAAAATGGTGAATTGATTATGTATGTTATGTATGTAGCTTGACCCTGAGTGACTTGGAGGTTTGTCCTTTCACGATCATAAAACTACTGTGGCTTTTACCACTTTAGAAATTGTAGTAGTATATATTTTACAGTTTAACAAAACCCAAATAATTATTCCTGTAAAAGATAAAACCATCACTTTGGTTGACCTACTGTGTGTATAATACACGTCACATGACCAAAGGTTTCTCAGAAGTATTTTCTTAAAAACATGTTTCAAACTTTATGGTATAAAAACTGTGTTATCTTGGAGTCAGTTTGAAGATGCCAAAGAAAGTGTACAAAATTACAAATTTAAAATTGTGTGGGAAAATCTCAACAATAAAATTTGAGTTTGAATTTATCTATTGCATATGGGGCCCCAAGTGGCCGAATGGTGAAAGGCCCTTGCCTTTAGTGATCACTGCCATCTCACTTCTGTCTGCCTGGGTTTGAGTCTTGGACTGGCCAATGTGGATATGTGAGAAAGCTGCAGTAGCTTCTTATGTGTTGGTGGTTCTTACTGGGATTTTCCCTGGGTTCTTCCTCCACTAGTTGGCCACCATATATAGTCTTGCACTGAGAAATGGTGTTAAACCCCAAAACAGCATCTTTTGTAAATATTTATTTTGGTCAATATGGAAGCAGTAATGTGCGATATATGATCAGGTCTTTTTATTTTGTTTCCTATTATCTGAGTATATTGCTTATTGAAGATGACAAAAGTGCGAATAATTTAAGAGATTCATTTTATTAGTATTTAAGATAAAATTGATTGATATCATTGTTGTGCTAATCTTCTTTGTTTAAATAATAATGACTAAGTACAATATACTGTAGCCGTGCATGTCTGAAAGATAATCAACTGACATCAACTTTACATGTATCTAATTTCCACCATTCTAACAATGAAATATTGATGTACATGCTCATTTCATATCAGATTACTTTATCTTCTGAATAATAATAACTTTGAAAGATTTATTTTTCCAGTACCAAAACTTAGTCCTAGTCTTTTAAATATTGCCTTCTGGAACTAGCATTTGCAGCGTAATTAGTTTCAAATAGTGTAGGAATATACAGGTTGTCCGAAAGTAAAGCTTACATAGTGCTGCAGTTGCAGGTTTATTTGTCTCAGTCCATTGGCATACATTATATTTTAATTTTTCTTTCTTGAAGGTATTGGCAAGATAAATAACAAATATTGTATGATAATAGCCAATGATGGAACAGTGAAAGGGGGCACTGTGTACCCAATTACTCTAAAGAAACAGCTGAGGGCACAAGAAATTGCAGAACAAAACAGAATCCCGTGTGTCTATGTGGTAGATTCTGGTGGAGCTTTTCTGCCTCTTCAGGTAGCCAGAATTCTTTGTATGTATTTACTGAGCTGCTCTTGGGTCTTATTTGTTCAGTTAACTTATTTTTAGATAATCCACATACTTACACAGTATCCCTGGCATCATTGCCATTGGTATAGGTATTATCAAATGTTGTTTCTCATAACACCGTTACATTTATAGTTATGAAACTTGATATATACATACATCCAAAAAGTACTACACCCCCATAACAAATGTAGCTCACCATGTCCTCCATTCTGTGAATGTGGGTCTTTAGTTCAATGATTCAGACACTGTTGCTTGCATTGTCAGGAAAGTTTGTACATGTGTCTTCAGAAGTAGTACTTCATCACACCTAACATAGTCACTGTGACCTACATTTCACACTTCACTGATTATGAAAACTTATGTTTATGTCAGTTTTAGAGCACTTTTGCTTGTAATAAATTATTTTTTCATGCATCCTGAAGATTACTACACCTCCTATCCAAAGGATGGTAACCCTGACCTCCTTCTTTATGCTCAAGTGATTATGTACATATTTAGCTGGATTGCAAAGCCATTTGCAGTTTATGGAGCTTACGGTTTGATGATGTCTGTCCATTTGGCATCAGTGCAGAGGTTAGTTTTTGTGCTTAGGTCACTTTCTCAGACACTATAGCTAATCGAGTCACTTGAATTGGTGCATAAGTATATCATGAGAACTTCAGACATAAGTGAAAACTAGGTCACTGTGGTATATAGTTCATGGTTCATTGATTTGTACTTCCCATTGTGTTGGGATCAGAGTCTGTATGTTAGGATTTGCATTTAGGTAATTTTCTCATACACTTTTAGAGTGACACAACTTGAAATATATTTCATGTCGAGGACTACACCATTCAGTCAAAAGTAGCTCAGGGTGACCTGTTTTTCATGAGATGGTGATCTGTATTAACCTTAACATTTAGATCATTTTCTTAGGCAGAGTTGCCTGTAAAATCGCATAACTTGGTATATAATTGCATCTTGAGTACCTCAACCATCATTGAAAAATAGGTCACTGTGATTCATGGTCCATTGATTTGTGTTAATCTGTTCATTAACTCATTTACTTAGGCAATATTGAATACTGAGTCACATAATTTGATATGTAATTTCATCATGGGGAGTACTGTCACTATTTCTTTTGGAGTCATATAAGCTGATATTTATATTTGTCAGTCTATGGTTCAGTGGAACCCAAAAAATCTATGAAGGTTGGTACCAAATAAATAGAATGAATTTACAGCATTCATCATGGTTTGCATTCCAACCTTACCACTGTTGGTGGTTTTCTTGGTCTCATTGAGATCAGTATCTCTGATGCTGTTCCTTGTACAGTCATGAAAATATATATGTGCTTGTATGTAGGTTACCAGGACTCACATTTTATGTATAGGTGAATTTCTCTGATACTGTTGCTTCTGATACTGGATATATGCTAGCATCATGGGGAGTACTGCAATGGGACATTAGAAGTCAAATATAAACACTTCATATAAATTCATTGCTGCATGAAGACTTAACACAAAATTATTGCTGCTAATATGAACATGTCACACAAATTCATCACTGCTAATATGAACACTTCACACAGCTTAATTGTTGCTAGCATGAACATTTCACACAATTGCTTCTAACACATACTGATTGAAAGTACTTAATTCGTACTCTCAGTTCATAATAGAGATATATTGAAAATGAAATTATTATTTCATGGTTGGTTTATGTCCTAAATATGTATGAAAATATCCTCATGGAACTGTAGGATAGAATGATATCAATTCTGTTCCTCTAACCAGGCTGAAATCTTCCCTGACAAGAACCAGGGAGGGAGGTCATTCTATAATGAAGCAATCATGTCAGCCAAGGGTATCCCACAGGTGAGTTTCTCATCACAACACAGTCAAGTTGTTTATCTTCATTTATCATTTGCTGTAAAATATTATGTACCTTTGTCTCATCTTCATTACTAGATGATATTTTTTCTATGGCAATGGCAGTATTGCCAACCAATAGTGTTAAAACTTATGATAAAACTTTTCAAAGTTATAACGTGAATGCATTGTATTTTATTCTGCAAAACTATTTTTTCTTTATCCTGAATAATTTTGGTATGGTGTTTCTTAAACATGGGTACTTAAGTCACTAGCTGTTTATGTACCTCAGGGAACTTGGAAGTTGGTTCAGTTCCCTGGAAATTTGGAACAGCTGCTCCAGTTTAACTCCCAACATGCTAAAACCAACAATAATGAGAGAAAACCAATATATATAACAAATATCTTTCACACTTAGCCAATATTTTGCAGCACTGTCAGCCTACTACACCAATCAATGACACGAACTAACCCTTGTTTGTAAAACGTAGGCACAGAAATGTCAATCCATAAAAGGGTTAATTACTTAGATGAGCAGTTTATTAGCAAAACCATATTGATATCTCACTTTGATCTACCATTTCAAATACTAACATAGCGATACAGGATTATCAATGCCAGTTTGCTAACAATATCCTTGATTTATCAATAAGCCAATAACATCAAGTTTTTCCATTTATCTCTAACCCAATATAGAGAATCCCTGGCTCAGAAACTTGAAAACATCTACATGGAATTTTCCAATTTTGTAAAGTGTTGTGACAGTGAGAGTAGGTCTTTTGATGGGATTCTTGGTACTAATATATTGGTTAAACAATTGCAAATTAAATATAAGGTTGGCAGCATAGCTAGAATGTTTTCTGGTTCTTGCTATAAAAAATCATTTTGTCATCCCTAAAAGTAAATTGAACTGAGATAAAATAGATCAGTGCTATAATGTCAGACATTTATGTTGGTGTGTAATAATTTATTTTTCAGATAATTGGAAGACTTTAAATACAGTATTTGTAGTTTAACATTTTTTCAGTGTTAACATATCACTTTCTGTAAATCTGATTGGTCCAACTAAGCACCTGAACGTCTTTCAGTTTGCATCTGGGACTGTTTATTCACACACAGAAAATGCAGCATTGGAGCTGAATTTTATAAAATACTGAAATTCACCCTGTGTTCTTTTTATCCAAACTCATTCCACTTAAATAAAGACTGTGATAAACAGAATCTCAGGTAATGATTTGATATTAAATTTATGAAACTTGTTGAATAATTTACATCTCTACAGTGGTCCAACAAACAGAAAATTATTCAACTGATTTAATAAATTCAATACTAAATCATTACCCATTTAAGATCTTCTATTAGTGCTTATGTCTTACATGACAAGACCATGCTTAATCAAAACACCCATCCCCACATTCATTGCATTTTGGCAGATTTTTATGTTAGCTTTGCTAGATGATACACGCAACCCCCAAACTTTTCTAAACAATTACAAGGCTGGCCCTCTTGGCTTATCATGGGAGCAATACTATACATTGGTATTTTGCCAGGTAATAAATTTAATGTCAACTTATGGTATTTGGATCACCGAAGAAACTCAACACACTGGCTTAGCAAGAAATGGTTTGGTGTTCAGTCCCATACTAAGTGGATCGACATTGCTACACTAAAGCTGGTGAGGAGCAATGTAGATGGTAGACATATGTTTGTGAGGCAGTTCTTGTAATTCACACAATGGCTTCTAATTTCAGTTGATATTACAAACCCAAATTTGGCTCTAACTTGCCATTTGTATTTAAATCCAACTTCATAGAACTCACAGCAGGTGGTAACCCAGCCGTCCATAAAACTATCACAGGTTAATACCAACACCAAAGTGGCATGCAGGCTTGAGTTCATCATTAAGATATGGATGTTATATTGTAAAATGAGTTGCAATAGGTGACAACAAGGGCAAGTGAAAATGATGGCCAATACACTCTATGCATACTGTATGTGATTGACCATTGAAGGTTGAAGCTTTCTCTGATGCAACATAAGGATGATTGTGAAATGTTGTAGCATTAATTTTTTTGAAAAATTTAAATTTTATGTAGCTAATGGTCTAGGCAATCCAAAATCACTCTGAAAAGTGTATCAATTGGTGTGCATTATTGTGTTTCTTTTCATTTAATAACTATCCACATGTATGTTTCATTACATAGAAAAGGTATGGGGTACCCTGACATAAGTTATTTATAAAATAATAGGTCAATGAGCATTTAAAAATTCATCAAATTTGCACATGTTGAAGATCATACATTCCTCTAGTCATATACATATGTAGTAAGTGAATTCTTTTAGAATGACTATATTAATAAGATCACATTACTTTTCTGTAACTGAAAGCCTGAGAGGCCAATTCACAATGGATTGTAAAACAAAAGATTTTGCAAGGCCTTGTATTCTTCTCATTGACATTATGATTTTCATTCACAGGACCATTATTACAATTATTACAGTTTTCCTTTATCATTATTTTATAAGAGAAAGAAGTTGCAGCCACATCATTTTGCATCCAGTCTCGCCCAATTCTCGGATCAATGATATACAACAGTAACAAGTGTTGTCCTATTGATGACATCATAATGTAATGATCAGATCATTTTTCATCCAGTTACTCCCAAAGTTCACAGATCAGTGATATAATTAGGAAACAAGTGGGAGCATATTGATGACATCATAATTTAATGATTACATCATTTTACACCCAGTTTCTCCCAGAGTTCACAGATCAATGATATACAGTACTTAGGTAACAAGTGAGATTATATTATTGGCATCATAATGTAATGAACACATTGTGTTGAGCTTTGTGGTAAGCATTGATTTTACTTTTGCAACACCAAAGTCACTGGGGATATACAGTATACATATAAACACCAGAAACAACAAGGGTACACAGTGTACATGCCAATACCAGAACTGTCAAGGGTACACAGTATACATAACAACACCAGAACCATCAGCAGTACACAGTGTAATGCCAACACTAGAACCATTAAGGGTACACTGTATATATGATGATGCTGTAAACGATGAGGGCACACAGTATACATGCCAATGCCAAGCAATCAAAGGTAAAGAATATAGATGCCAATACAAGAAGCATAATTCATGCCAGCACCATCAAGGATATACAATATACATTCCAATACAAAGCTATCAAGGAAACACTGTATAAATGCTAACAACAGCACCATCAAGGGTACATGGTATACATGCCAACATCAAAACTGTGAATGGTACACAGTATACAAGTGAAAACCAGAACCATCAAGGGTATATGGTATAAATGTTATCATTAGAACAATCAATTGTACACAGTATACATATCATCATCAGAAAGATCAAGGGTACAAAGTATACATGCGAACACCAGCACCACCAAGGGTACATTGTATACAGGCCAGCATCACAGCCATCAAGGATACACAAGATACATTCAAACCCCAAGCCATCAAGGATACACAGTATACATGCCAACACCAGCATCATCACGGTTACATTGTATACAGGCCAACATCACAACCATCAAGGGTACACAGCATAATTCCAACCCCAAGCCATCAAGGATGCACAGTATATATGCCAATACCAGGACCATCAAGGTTGCATTGTATACAGGCCTGTTTCACATCCATCAAGAATACACAAGATACATTCCAACCCCAAGCCGTCAACGATACACAGGATACATGCCAACACCAGCACCATCAAGGTTACATTGTATACAGGCCAGCATTACAACCATCAAGATTACACAGGATAGATTCTAACACTGAGACATCAATGATCCACAGTATACATGTCAACACCAGTGCCATCATTTGTACACATTATACATGCCAACACCAGAATCATCAAGGGTACACAGAATACTTGCCAACACCAAAGATATACTTTGATTCACTTTTCAGGGGTGGGTGCAATATCTTGCTTTTGTGGTTGTCTCAAACCTCAACTTGAAGACTCAGTAAACAATGATCCTTTTGTGGAAACTATACAAGCCCTTTTGAAGCCCTTTGAGGGAAAACTAATCAATGAATTTTTTTCTAACTCATAACAGTTGATAAGCCATGCACATAAATGAATGTAAAGTGCATGCAGTCACCTGTTTTAAACAGACAGATGTTATCAAAGTTCTGTAAACCAGATTATTTAAGAAATGAATGTTTGTTAAGTAACTACCAATCTTGAATGTCACTTGTCTCATGTCCCATAAGTGACAGCTTAAGACAACAGGATTGAATATATTTTCTTTTCACCACACTGGCCACAGATGACTTTACAAATATAGTTATGTATACATTCATTAACAGGTAGCAATTGTGTGTGGAAACTGTACAGCAGGAGGGGCTTATATTCCAACCATGACCAATGAGGCAGTGATTATTCATAAGGTAGGGACCATATTTCTGGGTGGACCCCCACTTGTCAAGGCTGCAACAGGTGAAATTGTGTCAGCAGAAGAGTTGGGTGGGGCAACTTTGCATTGTAGGTAAGTAAAGTAATAATATCATCTGTAATATTAAGTATAAAATAAATGGTCCCCAATTTATCAAGTTAATATTATAACATCACCAGATCCATATTTTATCAGCTTTAACAACCTCGCTTGTTCTGCAATTCATTTAAAGTATTAAACACAACACTATATTATACTATGTTATCATCATGAATCAGTAATTTGATAAAAAAAAATTATGACAGTTTCATGAAATAACTATTACTGAATTCAATTTAAATTGCTTTCAAATAATTTTCAATTTGCATTTTAGCTCATATGAATTTTCTTTTTATCTTAACCAGTATTAGCTGCAAGTGTGAAGAATGATAACAGATCTAAAATACTCTATTGCAGGAATTTGAAGTGTTCAAGAAGCTTGAGTGATTTAGTAGTCTCTGAGTGATTATGAAAATAAATTGCATCACAGTTTATCAGCTTAAATATTGTACCGTATTAACGGCATGTTTTCGGATGGCCAAAAATAATTACTTTTTTTGTTGTCCAAATGCATATTAAATTCTTTAATTAGGTGGTCTGAAAACAAACAGGGGAAGATAAATTTGTGCCCCCCCCCATCCATAATGAAGTTACCATTAGCTCACATGACGACATGCTGCCGTGAAGTAAAACAAGTATTTTATCTAACACCACGGAAAGGATAATAAATGAAAAACACATCCATACATGTATTAGAGCCACGATTGTGTGCGTAATTTCCAAAAGAACCGCCATATTAGTAATCTTGCAATCCACAGTTTAACCCTCTGCTAATCAGTGATCATTAAAATCTACCTTACAAACACACGCAATCTTTATTTCTGTGTAATTAAGATATTAATACAAACTAAATAAAAAGATTTTGGAATTATAATTCTGAAGATATTTATGACAGAAACATTTTAGTATTGAGAGTTGAAATACTGGTACATGTATGATGGCTAATCTTAGAGGTTCCATATGGGGTAAGTGGTGTACGCATGCCTAGGAAGGGTGAAAATGACAAGCAAGTTGCAATGTACGAGTCAGCATGATTAATATGTTGGTATTTTTTAAAATAAAGGTGATCTATTTGTTGTGGTTCTGTCTTCTTTTATTTTTTCAAGCTGAGGGTAGCTTCAAAATGAGCAGAGCTTGCAGACTCGAAACAATCGAATGCTCAAAGATTGTTTTGATGCATGTCGGAGATTTCAAGGTGTCTAGGTGATAATTGTTAATAATATAACTTGTGGGATTTCTTTGACAGGTGTGTTCGGAAATAAAAGGCAGCCATCTGGATTTCATTAAAAGAGCACACAATGTTCTGAACATGTAGCACCCTCAATCAATATTTATCGTCTACAAAGAGGTTTATTACCAGTAGAACAATAACTATGTTTAAACCGTGGTGCATAATGCCTCAGGGATAAGAGGTTTGTTTTGTTGCATGATGCCAATGAATTTTCTAATCCATACTGACTCTCTGATGTATTGTTTAATGTTATAAAGCAGAGGTCATGGTTTCTAATCAAAGCCATAACTGTCACACCTGCTTGAAGTGGTTTCGTGTGTAACGATGTCTACACTGACAACCAATCATATTTTTGTTAGCCGAATCAAACTAGTAAAATATAAAGTATAAATAGGATACCCACCACTATCAAAAGTTATTTAAGTTTATATACTGGATAGCTGTCATTGTGAAACATAATATTGTTAGTACTGTAATAATTTTGATGGATAAGTTTATCATACATTATGCAACAAGCAAGGAGACACTGCCTAGTTCGTGGAGGGACTCTCCCTTGCCAAAATTGTCTCCAAAGAGGCCAGTAGGCCATCTACAGAAGCGACCTCGAATTAATGATTCTGAGGATGCATCACAAAAAGAACTGCCTACAAAGAAAGATGCTCTAGATGATGAGTCTGATTATCTTGAACCCAGAGTGCTCCGCCCAGTTCTGTATGTGGCCACTATAAACATTATACATTAAAGCAAAAGCAGGATATCGTTAACAATGCAAAACTTCTGGGAATTAGACCTACAGCTGAAAAGTTCAAGATTCCGAAATTCACTGTGAATACCTGGATGAAAATTGACTTTTCTGCAGATCTGAACTTGAATGGGTATTTGCCTAAGTGTGGACGACCCATTTCATATGGACAAGTTATAGATGATAAGATAGCTCAATGGGTGCTCACTCAGCGTGACTTACAAATTCCAGTCAGTGTTGAGGGAATATGTATTCCAGCATGTATTTGGCATTCATGATACGGCCTTACTATGGTTCAAGTCCTACTTGGTCAACAGGACACAAATTGTGTCCACAAATGGTAAACACTCCAGCCCAGTTGATCTATGCTGTGGTTTTCCACAGGGGTCTGTTCTTAGACCTGTTCTCTTCATTCTATACACTCAGCCACTCTCAAGTGTCATAGATCATCATCCAGTGTCTCACCAGTTGTATGCTGATGACACCCAAATATACAAATCTAGCCATCCAACTAAAGTTGAAGCTACCATCCAAGGCGTAGAGAGGTGCATTTCCGATGTGAAATCATAGATGACATGTAACAAGCTGCAGATGAATGATGATAAAACTCAAGCTATTCTGATTACAACACAAAGACTTTCTCCTTCACATCCTTTAACTCAGACAATAAATATCAGCAACACCAACATTAAATCCACACAGTCAGTACGAAACCTCAGTGTTACTCTTGACAGTACTCTCTCATTGCACCAACATGTCATGAACATATGCAAGGCTGCATATCTTGAGCTGAGATGCATCAGCTCCATTTGCAAGTATCTTTCAGTTGATGCCACTAAAACACTTGTGTGTTCCTTAGTACTTTCAAGACTGGACTATTGTAACTCACTTCTGTCTGGTTCGTCTCAATATCTACTCCAGAAACTTCAAAAAGTTCAAAACACAGCTTCTCAGATCATCCTTAGAGTACCATGATCAGAGCACGCCTCTCCCCTGCTCTTTACCCTACACTGGCTATCCATATGATCCAGAATTAAACTCAAAATTTGTTCTCTGTGCTACGTTTCACTGACGGGCTCCAGTCCAACATACCTATCTGACCTCACCCATGTGTACACACCTGCAAGATACTTACGCTCCTCTTCTGCCACTCGTATTCTCATTATTCCCACTATGAAAATGAAATCATATGGACAACGCTCTTTTGCATACCAGGGCCCAGCAACATGGAACGAATTGCCCACTGCACTTAGACACAAAGACACAGTGATTTCATTCAAGAACGCTCATAAAACTCATCTATTTCAACTGCAAAAACAGACTTAAAGACCTAATAATGTATCCTTACTTTAAATATTTACAGCATGTTTTCTGTTTCTAATTTCGTGGTGTTTGTTTTTATTTTTGTAATCATATCATTATATATGTTTTTTAAGGGTTGTCAAATGTTGTAAAGCGCTTAGAGCTTCTAAAGATTAGGCGCTATACAAAGTCCTCATTATTATTATTATTATTTTATGCTATGGAGCTTGTCTCAACAGAATTTCCGGAGAGCAAATTCTGTGCCAGTCGTTCTTGGGGAGAGGGTTTCATGAAAAGACACGGGTTTGTGCTCAGAAGCAGGACCTCTCTTGCCCAACATTTACCCAAGGATTTGGAAGAAAAGATTGCTTCATTCTACAAGTTTGTGATGGATAGACGTGAGGAGGACAAGTTTGATGATAAGTTTATTATTAACATGGACAAGACACCGATGTACTTTGATCTTGTGCCAGGGAAAACAGTGGACAAAGTAGGAACGAAAAGCGTTCTGATTCGTACAACTGGAGCGGAGAAGAGACACATTACTGTCGTTTTAGCCATTGCAAGTTCTGGCGACGTATTACCCCCAATGATTATTTTCAAGGGAAAGAGACATCTAGATCTAAAGGCACCAAAAGGGTGGATTATCGCAGTTCAAGAGAAAGCATGGATGAACGAAACGCTAATGCTGCGATGGATTGAAGAAATTTATTTGCCATTCACCAGAAGAGAGCGATCACTATTAGTTATGGACTTGTGCTGGGCTCACATCACTGATGATGTGAAGAAACAGTTGCGGCGCGGAAATGTGCCGGCAATAATACCTGGAGGCTTTACATCCAAGTTGCAACCTCTTGATGTGAGCATCAATAAACCTGTCAAGAGCTACCTCCGCCACAGCTGGACGGAATACATCAGGGATGTTACAAATGCGTTAAAGTCATCTGATAAAAGCAGCAACGGATCAAGGCAGCCAGCAGACAGACTGTATTGGACTGGGTTGTAAATGCCATGGACACATTGAAGGAAAAGCACACAATGATAATGAAATCTTTGAAGGTGTGCGGCATCAGTGTCAATCTGAGCGGAATTGAAAACGCTTTGATCAGAAATGCTGAACAATTAAACGATACAGATGATGATAGTGCTACAGAATGCCCGAGGACCTAAAAGAGGCTATGGACAAGCTACTTGAAATTGAATAATATATTTAAATATATTACAGCATTAAATCATATTTCTTTTCATTCTTTGATATTGTTATTGTGTATGGCTTAATATAAAAATGTTTGTCTATTTATCTATCAATCTGTCTGTTTATCTGCATACATACATACATACATACACACAAACGATTAAGAATTTTAAATTTTATTAGTTCATGGAAGTTCATGATCACATTAAATAATTGGCAACCAAATGAAGCAAACTTAGTTAAATTAATGGCAAACATGCTGTGAATTTTACTTTAAAATGACGCAGCAGATCTTCTTAGATTGTGTCCAAAAACATAACTTGTACAAAAAAATTATAGCGGAGCAATGTCCGAAAATTACAAGCATTTAAATATATTTTTTAAACAAAACGGTGCCTGAAAACAAACCATGTCCGAAAACATACCGTAAATACAGTAACTTCTTTTGAGCCAAAATTTATCGACTTAAATATTATAACTTTGCTTGATCCATATTCTGTCAACTTAAATATTATAACTTATTGATCCATATTCTGTCAACTTAAATATTATAACTTCTCTTGATCCACAATTTATCAACTTAAATATTATAACTTCTCTTGATCCACAATTTATCAACTTAAATATTATAACCTCTCTTGATCCACAATTTATCAACTTAAATATTTTAACTTCTCTTGATCCACAATTTATCAACTTAAATATTTTAACTTCTCTTGATCCACAATTTATCAGCTTAAATATTATAACTTCTCTTGATCCACGTTTGTTCAAATATAAGTAACTAAAGTTAAAAGCTATCCTTTTTTTTAACAAAACTTTCAAATATAAAATCTGTGAAAAAATATCTGCCATGCAGTATTTTGCATTAAGTTCAAACTTCCCTAGATAGAACAATATTGGGATTAAATATGATGGCCATTTTAACAAGGTTCAGCCAGTACAAAGAGATTTGATAAGTATTAAAGCATTTCTAATGAAACAAAAATGATTGTCCAGTCTAAAGTGGAAGCCAGGTTACAGAGAGGTCATTGAGGGAAGTTTCACTGAATATTATTTCACATACTCTATTTTTGTGTTTTGAAAAGTAAATATTTATGAACATCACAGTGTGAGTGGATGTACCGACTACTATGCCGAAACAGAGGAAGCTGGTTTTGAAATAGGTCGTGACATAATCGAGGGGCTAAATCTTCCTGGTCATCCGGGTCCACAACGAGAACCCCAATTGCCATTGTATGATCCAGCAGAACTTAATGGTCTCATTCCAGCCATAAATCAGCATCAGATGGACATACACAAGGTTGGCAACATGTTAAAATAAGAGGGTTAGATAGTACAAGGTAATACTCATGCTTTGCAATTCTGCAGTCTTATGTTCAGTCTGAAACTTGTGGAGAAGTAAATGATCACCAAAGATATATCACCTGGTGGTCCAAGAAATTCAAAATTACCTAAAAGTGTACTGGTTCAAGTGTATTTTTTTGTGCTATTCTTTGTGGAAAATCAATTCAAGTGTTAATATACAGTATAGTGTAAAAAGGTACCCTGTCACTAGTTATCTATAAACCTATCTACAAGACCCTCCTTATCTCAAATGACATCACTTTGACACACCCCTTATAACACATCGAAGAAAGGGAGATGTCTCCAGTCTTTCGCTGCCAAACGTGGTGGATGACATAAGGACCTGACAAGTGGTTTCCATAGGACTTGGTGTCATGTTCAGCATACCTCCTCCTTGCCCAAGGTTCTTTCAACTACAGATGTGGCACTCTTCACTTGGTTGTCAACCTAAGTGCATTCACAAACTTGTTTACATTTTTTTTTTTCTTTCATTCATGATAGAATGCAGCAACTGGTTCTAAATGCATTCCATTGGAGAGACTATGCAATCAATGTGAAGCGTGATTTCACATTCCCAATCACACGGCTTCCAGGAAGTTTCTGTGATTCACCTACAAAAACTACAGGCTACAAAACAGCAGGCTAATAGTTCATATCTTGGTGCAGGACATGGTATCATTTATTACTGTTCCCATTCTCATTCTCCTTGTCGGCAAGGACATCTCCTACTTCATACCGACTGCTCTGGTGGCCTAAGTAGTTAGAGCATCTGCCTCGGATGTGGGAGGTCTTAGGTTTGAACCCCAGCCAAGTTGTACCAAAGACATAAAAATGGTACTAGCAGCTACCTTGCTTGGCACTCAGCATTAAGAGGTTAGTGTTAGGACTGGTCAGCCTGGTGTCAGGATAATGTGACTGGGTGAGACATGATGCTACAATTCCGCGGCATGATACACCTGTGCTAGACATCACTATAAACTGTCACACTGCAGACATGATAGCAATATGACTGAAAAATTGTTACAGATGCATTTAAAGTCCAAATCACACACACACACTATTTACCATTTCAAGATTTTGGTCATCTATGTCCGGAACTTAACATTCAAGTAAATAGAGTATGTCTCTCCCAGGAATGAGAAATGAATTAATACAATGGTGGATTCATTGCTTATATGCAACAATCTACCTGCTAGAGTATTCCTTCACCTGCTTGGTTTGCTCATTGCGGCAGCAGACATCTTAGTCCTGGATCGCCTTCTTGGGCTCCCATTTCAATGATTCTGTGGTCCAAATGTAGGCTGAACTATGAGGTTCCATCTCGAAGGTATGGAAACCTCACAGGATTCACATTGGGGAATATCTCTGCAAGTACAATATCCAGCATTCGTGATCTGTATGGATGCAAATACAGAGGACGGGGGGGGGGGGGCAAGTCTCCTATCGTTATGGGATGCAAGTGGAGTGTAGCCCCCTGAGGATCATTATTTACATAGAAACATTCTTGAGATAAAAACTGTTTGGAAAGCTTTTCATTGGTGGCTGGAGAACCTACATGATATGGAGTTCTTATTCTACCTGACAACTCAGCTTTGTTGACTATTCTTAAACAGCAAAGTGGAAACAAGTTCCCAGACCTTCCTATTCTTGTTGGGATTTTCTAAAGTGGTGTCCTGGTTCAGCATACGCTAGGCCAGCTAATTTATTGGGAGACTCGTCCTGCAAGAATGAACAAACACAAATGGAATGGTCTCTTCATCCCTCTGTCTTCATTTTAGTTTGTTCTCAATGGGATCAAACTATGGTGGACCTAACGGCAACAAGATGAAATGCCAAAATCCCAACCTTTATCTCACCAGTCCCAGATCCAAAGGCCTGGATAGTCAGTGGTTTTTTTGTATATTGGAATGGCCAAATTTATGCACTTCTCCTCCAGCACTGAAGGTTTTGAAGACAATACAGGATGCAAAGGAATCAGAGTGTCACCTCATCCTGATTACTCCACAAAAAAAAAATGGGAAATCTTGCAACAGTGACCTCATGAGTCTTGCAGCAGAATCACCAGGAAATCAAGATATTTCTCAATCGGCTTTAGCAACCACAATGGCAGGTGTTTCATCCCAGTCCAGAATTCCTGAACCTGCATGTAGGAATTTCATTAAAATATGGCTTCAGGAACAAACAGCTCTCACAACCAGTGGTGGAGAAATCCCTCAAGCAAGATGGTCCTCCACCTTAAAGGCACATGAAAGCAAGGGAATATATTCTTACAGTGGTGCACACAAGAACGCTGTACCAGTGCAGGTATCCATACCTCAGTCACTCTTTGATGAGAAATATTTTTTCCACCAATCACAATAAAAACCTACCATTCCATGATCACTGGTATACTGCATACTGGAGGAGAGGATATTGGACAAACCTAAGACCTAGCTGATCTTTGGTCCATTTTTGATTACACCCTTTTAATGATGTTGGATCCTTGACAAGTGGAATCTATCATGGTTACTAACCTGGCTGTAAAAGACACCATTTGAAAGGCTCTCAAGATCTTCATTAGTTCACTTCTCAGATAAGACCTGCCTACTCACTGCACTGATGAATGACAGGCAGAATCTGCCAATACATGCCCTGTTTGTGGACCCATCTACATGCAGTTGTGTCAAGATGGGCCAGTATCACTCATAACAGACCCTGCTTTCATTGTCAAGAACATGGGTAATCAGACTTTGGTAATAACTTCCTGTCTACTCTGGGCACGTGATCTCAAGGCCGCCTATAGGACCCAGTGCAAACTCAGAAGTGTTATTAAAGGAAGACTGAGTTCTTGCATCAAGGGAGATTATGGTTCTTCTTACCCCTCACAGATTGAAAGGACGATATATCAACACAGACACTTTCATCATGGAGAAAGTGGGTTATTTGTTCTGCATATGAAATAACCCCACACCAATGAATTTGTTTTGCATCCAGGCTCACAAATTTAGGACAGTTGCCACAAATATTGCATAAGAGTGAAACTGTTGTTACTTGTGCCATGGGATGGAACTCAGAGTACACTTTCCAGCTTTCATCTCAGAGATCTACTCAGTCTGATGGGACCTATAGCCATTGTGCAACAGGTTACCTTCCTTGGTCATTCAACAGCATCATAAGGATGCAGTTTCTTAACTTCTGTTGGATTTGCAGGAGGGAAAAAGTCTCCTTTTTGAAACCACTTCTCAACATATTGCATCAATTTTCTAGTTGGGTTATCTAGAAGCTGTTTCACATACCTTAGGGGACTGGAGATGGTCTCTCCAGAGTAAGAGGAAGTAACTCCCACCACCTCTTATCTATTCTCCTAAGGTATTATAATTGGATAATTTGAAGAAGAAACAAATTTTTCTTGTAAAATAGGTTTTTTGGAGAATACTTACTTGGAGGAATATTTGGAAAGGTGCTTTACTTGGTTTGTTTAATTCAAATGTTGACCAGAACATAAAGGAAGATTAATAAAGGGGCCATACAATACTTGGTTTGTTTAATTTAGATGATGACCAGAACATAAAAGTTGATTACTAAAGGGGCCGTACTTGGTTTGTTTAATGCAGATGTTCACCAGAACAGAAAGGAAGATTAATAAAGGGGCTGTACATGGTTTGTTTAATTCAAATGTTGACCAGAACAGAAAGGAAGATTAATAAAGGGGCTGTACATGGTTTGTTTAATTCAAATGTTGACCAGAACAGAAAGGAAGATTAATAAAGGGGCTGTACATGGTTTGTTTAATTCAAATGTTGACCAGAACAGAAAGGAAGATTAATAAAGGGGCTGTACATGGTTTGTTTAATTCAAATGTTGACCAGAACATAAAGGAAGATTCTGAAGTAGAAGGCAAAAATGTTTTAACTAAGTAAACCATGTGTGAATGTATGTACACCTCATTGAATACCTTTTTCCAAAACAACATTGTCATGAAGCTATTTTCACATTTAATTTTTTGGAGATCATTATGCTTATATGGTATTATTCCTATGATAAGAATGGGGTGGGGGGTGGTGCAGTCTTATACATTTGTCCAAAAGTAGGGGTTGGTTTATTTTAAGACTGGAATATCATTAGTAGATATTTGCAAAACTTTGTAAAAATGAGGTGGGTTAATCGTGAAGAATGAGATAAATATGGTAATAATTAATTTCTTATTTTACAGGTTATAAGCCGAATTGTGGATGACAGCAGGTTCCATGAATTTAAAAAGACATACGGTCCATCCCTTGTTACAGGGTTGGCACATATACATGGGTGTGTTCACCAAAAATTGTTTATTTCATTTTAATTTGGGACTTTTAATAATGGATCAGTGATTTTAGTAAATAACAGTTTATTCAGTGAGGTAAGTCAAGTTTTATTTATGTGTATGTGGCAAATTCTAATAAATAATAGCATATGTAATAAACTTTTATCAAGTCACTTTTTGGCTTCATGAATCAATAATGTTAAAAAGTACATGAGTTCACTCTAGTCTTAAGCACATTTATGGATTTGTGACTGGCAAAACCCACAGATTTTAAGGCTAAATAAAGAAAGATCATTCCGTTTAAAAAATTAACCCTCTTCTGAAATCGTTGAATCTAAGTAATGATAAAAATGTTAATTTTTGTAAAACCAATGAAGTTGATATCCACAAAAATAACTGAATTCAGAGTAAGCCTGAATTGTAAAGTAGATAAATTTGTTTTAGATAAAGACAACACAGCATGGTTGCATTGTAAGATTGTTAGGCTTGTCATCTTAAAGAAAACTGTACCTGACTGTTTACCTTGCCACATAAAACTCACCAACAAGGATTTACTGGAAATAGGCATGAAACCATAGTCATGACTGTTATTCAAAAGCTTAAATGAGATGCAATGAATATTCACAATTTCTGATCTTCCCAAAACAAGTGAATATTTGTTAATGCTAGACAAGGCAAAAAGACCCCCGGAACAGTCATACATGGCATCAGCAGTATGTTTTCATACTGCATCAGTATTGTTTGGTGAAACCAGAATGTGATTTCACTTACAAAAAATGAGCTATTGTTTTGTAAGTTATGCTTGTCATAAATAATACAGGAACATGCAGCAATAATCTTCCCTGCCTGTCCCAAATGATATTTACATCGTACATTCCAAAACTCTTCACAGATGCCAGCTATTCAAGATTTTATGGAATTGCCAAATTTTGGGGGAAAATTCTGCATTCTGGTTTATATTGATGAAATTCCTGAAAATTTTAATTTTGTGAGATAGCATTATGATCAAAGGTTTTTAATGTTCTCACAGGACTGTAGAGAGGTACATAAACACCAATATGATATTCTGATGCAAAGAATAAATTTTTAAATTTGTAAAAACAATGAATTGAACAAGAAAAATTATTGATTAGATTGTAAACAGATGGACACAATTGCTGAGATGAAGAATTTGTCAGGAAAACTAATGGCTATTGGTTTGGCTGAAATGTTGAAAGATTTGAGGGTTCTAGAATTGGAAGAATGGATACACTATTTTTATTGAATCTTAATGTTACCGACTGTGCATGTATGTATAGGCTATTTAGAAGATGCAGTATGACTATTGTAAAGACTGGAAGTTTGTTACTTTAGAAGATGCAGTATAACTATTGTAAAGACTGGAAGTTTGTTACTTTTAGAAGATGCAGTATGGCTATTGTAAAGACTGGAAGTTTGTTACTTTTAAAAGATACAGTAAGACTATTGTAAAGACTGGAAGTTTGTTACTTTAGAAGATGCAGTATGACTATTGTAAAGACTGGAAGTTTGTTACTTTTAAAAGATACAGTAAGACTATTGTAAAGACTGGAAGTTTGTTACTTTAGAAGATACAGTAAGACTATTGTAAAGACTGGAAGTTTGTTACTTTAGAAGATACAGTAAGACTATTGTAAAGACTGGAAGTTTGTTACTTTAGAAGATGCAGTATGACTATTGTAAAGACTGGAAGTTTGTTACTTTTAAAAGATACAGTAAGACTATTGTAAAGACTGGAAGTTTGTTACTTTAGAAGATACAGTAAGACTATTGTAAAGACTGGAAGTTTGTTACTTTAGAAGATACAGTAAGACTATTGTAAAGACAGGAAGTTTGTTACTTTAGAAGATACAGTATGAATATTGTAAAGACTGGAAGTTTGTTACTTTAGAAGATACAGTATGAATATTGTAAAGACTGGAAGTTTGTTACTTTTAAAAGATACAGTAAGACTATTGTAAAGACTGGAAGTTTGTTACTTTAGAAGATACAGTAAGACTATTGTAAAGACAGGAAGTTTGTTACTTTAGAAGATACAGTATGAATATTGTAAAGACTGGAAGTTTGTTACTTTAGAAGATACAGTATGAATATTGTAAAGACTGGAAGTTTGTTACTTTTAAAAGATACAGTAAGACTATTGTAAAGACTGGAAGTTTGTTACTTTAGAAGATACAGTATGAATATTGTAAAGACTGGAAGTTTGTTACTTTTAAAAGATACAGTAAGACTATTGTAAAGACTGGAAGTTTGTTACTTTAGAAGATACAGTATGAATATTGTAAAGACTGGAAGTTTGTTACTTTAGAAGATGCAGTAAGACTATTGTAAAGACTGGAAGTTTGTTACTTTAGAAGATGCAGTAAGACTATTGTAAAGACTGGAAGTTTGTTACTTTCAGTGAACATGTTATCCATTCAGCATAGGCTGCTTTGATTCCATAAAAGTATGCAACAATTCATGATAATTAATTAATGTTCATGAATTAGCATCTATGACTATCTATTGTGGAACTACTCCCATATCTTTTCTATGGATTGTATTGAAACATGGTAGATATTACTGACATGGGCTCAGTATTTGTATATTGTTCTGCCATCATGTTCTGGTGATTTTTGCCCAGAGTTATACCCATTTTTGATGCAAATATATATACTACAATACAAATTCTTGATAGTTTCACAGCTTTGAATGAATTGCCCAGAAACTTTATAGACATGATCAGCATCAGGTGGACATGTTCATTATGAAATATTTTTTAACAAGCCCATGTTAGTGAGATGTGTGACACAACACTAATATTTCTGCCACCACCAAGATCATCAACATTTTGTTATGGTCTTGGTTCAAGTGTTTTATATACATATATTTCCTAAACCCTGTGGTAGATTCTCATCATACTCGACATGAATCATTATGAAGCTAAGAGAAATCATTCTACAACATACTTGTTTAACGCTTTGACCTTGGAGTCAGTGTTATAGTCACAGAAAATGTGCAATAAGATTTTGGTTTATAGTATTTCCTAAACCTTTTGGTGGATTTATTTCTTCATACTTAGGATGAATCATTATGAATCTTAAAACAATTCATTCAGTTACAGATGCAGTTGCCCCTTTGCCATTGGGGTCAAGATCAGTCATAGAAAATTTGCATTTAAAAAATGCCCTTTTATTTCCTAAACACCTTAATAGATTTTATTCATGCTTGGGAGGAATCATTATGTAACTGAGACAATTCATTCTGCAACATGTTTACTTCCCTGTATGACCTTTGTATTAAGGTCACAGCAAAATTTGTTTGAGATTTTGGTTAAAGTTGTTTTCTTTGTTTGTATTTCCTATACCCCTTGATGGATTTTCTTCATATTCGGTATGAGTTATAATCAAGCTAAGACAATACTTTCAGCAACATGCTTACTCAGCCTTTAGACCTTGGAATCAAGGTTACTTATTTTACAGGAGTACTTTTATTGTGAGTTTGACATTCAGGCCCATCAGCAATCTTCATGTCCTTTAAATCAGTCTATCCTATCCACTATTGTTCTGGTTGTAATTGGTTGCCTTTTGCTAGCCAGGTTTCTTGCTGGATTTGTGGGTAACAAGGGGGAGATAACTGGTCCAGCTGCTGCCAAAGGAGCTCAGTTCATACACATGTGCTGTGAGAGAGGAATACCTTTGATTTTCCTACAGAATACCTCAGAATCAGTTGCTGAACCCTCTACAAACTCAGGTGAGTGATGCTCAGAATCTTGTTCCTTTTCTTCTGGCAGTCATAGTTTATTGTACATGCACTGTTTAATATCATGATGGACAAGTTGTTTTGGCATGTGGCTGATGAGCTTGTGATTTGGCCACAAACCAAAGCAGTAAGTTGACACGAAATATTGGTTCATACACATGTATTAACTGGTTTATTATATACTCTAAATTGTTAATATCAGTTTACTCTTACAAATAAAGGTAACAATATATAAATAAACATTTTTATTCTTCGCTCAGGTCCAAGCCTAATTTATTTTATTACATGCGTGAATATATCTTTAGAGTTCAAATAAGTTGATAGAAATTTTTTTCATACAGATTTTGTAACTTTGGACTTGGACTTTTTTGACAAAAACATTGTAAGCATGATTAAGCATAAAATCACTTTTACTTGGTGAATGAAATTTTGTAGCTTATATATTTTCATAGGTGAATCTTTTGGAAACTGTCTCCGTGAGCATGCTAAGATGATGGCAGCAGTGAGCTGTGCACAAGTACCTAAGATAACAGTCATTATTGGGAATAGTATTGGACCATCCAATTTTCTTATGGTATGGGCTTTCTGAAGACTTTGTTATCTTTACTCAAGATTCGGTTATCTTCTTTTCCTGAAAGTAATAATATGTAGTCTGGGTTTTAACTGTCTGATGCATTTGCTTAATCAGGCAAGATCAAGCTGGTTTGTTGCTTTGAGTTTGCATAATCAGACAAGATCAAGCTGGTTTGTTCCTTTGAGATTGTGCAAATAATTGAAATGCACCTGCTAATTAAGCAGTTTTAATCTGTCATCACAGAATATTGTGGTGGATGTTGGAACTCTTTCTTTTTTTCTTCGAAAATTTATAGAAAAAAAAATTCACACTGTTTGGGCTTTAACTCATGATTGCTATTTTTATAGCTAAATACCCTAGGCCTGTTCTTTAACCAGTTCCTGGATCAACAACTTGACAAATTACAAAATGGAATGATTAATTTGGCATTGTAGCCCAAATTGTTCTGAATTCTGTCAATTAATCTGTCCATTTTGTAGAACAGTGATAATAGTCACATGATTAGATATTCATCACCAGACGGTCACAGGACAGACAAAGTCACAGATGTTCTAATCACATGACCAAAACAACCACTTGGAATGAGCGAAGTCACATCTGATTTTTTCCTCAAAATTTATGAAACATCCGATTTATCCACTAATGGAGCCCTATAATTGGAAATGCGACATGAAGTTGTGTTATTCTGTGTATAGTTACAATTTGTCAGATATAAAATTGATTTAGAAATATGCTTTATAGATCTCTGAGATACCTCTTCAACCGACCATAACACAAGAGGGGAGAAATAGCATTAATTGTTGGAAAATGATCTATGTGTGCATTCATTTGTTGTGGACAAATTTTTATGCAGTAAATTGCAGAGTTTTATGAATAGGTGAGATTAGATCTGAAACCATCCAGTATATTTATGCAGGTTTGGGGTATGGTTTAAGGTCAATGGTTCTGACTGTGGTTTTATTTGTAATGGCAAATGCACATATTACTCAGACAAGTTTTAATCAATATCTAGCAAAGACTTGTAGAGCTTATGTGATAGTTCTTTTGTTTATCTGTCATCTGTTTGATAACCCTTTCTGTTATTGCTACTCTGTGAAAACTACTAGAAAATAAGTCATGAAATACATGGTCTTGTTGGTTCTAATAAACATAATGCCCCTTAGCTATGGCTGGCATGGTTTGCAATCTTGAAATCACTATTCCTCCTGAATTTATGGTTATATTGATATGAAATTGTCATTAAAACATCTGTTGCATTATGTAGTTGGGCTTTAACTTAAATGGTGCAGATCTCAATGCTAGTATGGTCGCCATCCTGAAAATCATGTTTTCACTCTTGAATGGATGGCCAAGATATGCCATAAAATGATTGTTGTGATCTGTAGTTAGTCCAAATAAATATGATGATCTGACCTCCAACATGGCTACCATAGTGTCTGCTTTTAGTACTCAGCAGGTGAAAAGATTTATAAGGAATGAAGAAATTCACTTCACATTGATTCCTATAAGTTCTTCTCATCCGTAGAAAGTTAGTCACGCTGAGGACTCTTGTTCACAACATGATCACGTCAGTCTTAATTGTCATCATGTCCATGAAGCAAAGATGTAAGTGTTCACAACATGTCCATATCAGACTTTACTGTCATCATGTGCATGAAGCAAAGGTGTAAGTGTTCACAAGATGTTCTTATCAGACTTAAATGTCAGGTCCATGAAGCAAAGATGTAAGTGTTCACAACATGTCCATATCAGACTTTACTGTCATCATGTGCATGAAGCAAAGATGTAAGTGTTCACAACATGTCAACATCAGACTTAGTTGTAATCATGTCCATGAAGCAAAGATGTGAGTGTTAATTAATTTAAAATTAATAAAGGTCAGAGTCATCAGTCATATAGACAAAGAAGACAGAGTGCACACAAAGAAGGAAGACTATTTCATTATGATAAGTTTTATTCCGAAACTCACAACTTTAAGTTTGGTTAAAATACAGGTCAACAATACCAAGCTTCACTAGCCATGGGTCATTCTCCATTTTGTTCCACATCATCCCATGGCATATGTAGCTAGTCCAGACTGTTGTTTAAACAGGTACCTTCATGTGGATGAAAGAGTTACTGCCTGTAATATGCCCTTGACCAGTGAGACAGGTTGGTACACTTACACGTCAAGTAATAACAATAATGACTTCCGTGATGTCCTCTTGCTTTGATTTGGAAGGAACAGAGCTCAAATTTAACTATTTTTTTTTGCATATTTTCACAAGTGGAGAAAATATGCAAAATCTTATTTCTCCTAGCAGTGTTTAAGAGTTCTAGTAATCTGTCATGTAAGCAAGCAGTTTTCAGCTGTAATTTTTATTATTAATTTGTATTATTAGTTTAAAAAAAAAAAATTCATTTACAGCTGATTTGTTTTTACTTGTTGATAACTGAAATATGGTTTTTAATGGGCATGAAAATTGGTCTGAGATTCCAACACATGAAAATGCAATATTAGCAAATGACAAAAAAAAATTGTATAAAATTAGCATGTCATATTCTTTGGAAGGAACAGCTATAGAAAAATATTTAGACATCACTATTACAAGCTACTAATTGAAGAAAATCCAGAAGCAAGCAATCAGTCTGGTTTCGTCTAATTATGACTACATACTTGGTAAATCCAAAAGCAGGTAGCCAGACTGGTGACACCTAATTATGACTTCACACTAAGAAAATGCAAAAGCAGGCAGTCAGACTGGTTACATCTAATTATGACCTCTCACTAAGAAGTACAGCCTTTGTCTTGGAAGACCTTAACCAACTTAGACTGGAAAACAGAATAAACTTTTACCAGGGTCGTAAAACTACTTAAAAATCTCCTGCTACAGTTTGACTGAATAAAAGAGAACTAGTAGAAATCTGAATGAATATGCCTACAAGATACAAATTGCTCAGAATTACATATGTAATTTTATTCCCAGGTTATAATCAAAGATTGGAATTTTTTACCATAACTGTTAATCACAGCTGTTGAATTGTTATAAAACCAAGCATGCATTTTCAAAATTAGTGGAGTGAAATCTTTGGTGAAACATTCTTTTCCTTTTGACACTGCATGGTGCATTAGTGTGATCTTGGACCAATCAAGATCACACATTTCCATGTTTGTATTTTTGGACCATGAGAGGTTCATGAACAATCAGCTTCACCAGATTGAACAAAAAAAACATTATAGACAGCCATTTCACTGTTAGGGGATACACAGGATAATATGTGATAAATATTTGATAACTAATAATAATAATAATAATATGAACGTTGTACAGCATCATATCTTAAGAAGCTGTTAGTGCTTTATAATATTAGGTCACACATAAAAACATATACAATGATTGCAAAAACAAACACCATGAAATTACAAAACAAAATGAAGGTGTTAGGTTTGCTATGATGTTATGCATTCATTGGGTTCTATTTAACATACAGAGGTTTCTGTTAATAGCAAACAGAGATGGAGTGTCAGGGACTGATATGGTGAGATATCGTATTACGCAGAGGTGATCTGATGCAAGTTCATGGGACACAATGAAGACTTTGGAATATTATCATCAGGTCGATGAAGAATCCAGTCTAAAATGTGACCATGTTGGCTAACTGGTTGAGGTCAAAATGTGTATAAAATCAAGGAGTTTTGATGTGTATATATTTCCAGGACAGTCAGAGTGAAAATTGATATCTCCAAGAATAATCAGGTTGCCACTTTATGAATTTCCATACTCCAGGAGGTTAAGAAACTGCTCCAAAAAGATGCAGCTTATTTTCATTACTAGATGGAAGGCAGTAGAGGCAGAGAAATGGATTGACTTTTGTTCCATTGTGAGTGAGGTTTAGACCAGTTCAAACTATGTGTGTCCAGAATCGAAATGTTGTAGTTAAGACCGTGAATTATGGAGTTCTTATGATGACAGCAATTCTTACTCTGCAGCAGTGATTTGGGAATGACTTGGTAGAATAACTAGAGGGTGTTAGATCCACACACTTTAACTCATCACCTGGCATTTCTTTATTCACTGCTGTTTACATTTAAGTAAGGATGAATGTATTCCCAGGTTGTTAAGTCTGTACACAATGTACTATTGAGTGACTGGAAGTGTTATTTAATGCAACTAATGAGGGTCCATCATAGCATAAATGGGTTGCTTGGCAAGTATAACGTGATGATGTCATGTTCAAAACATAAGACAATTGTAGTACAATTGGGGCAAACAAATGACAAAGAGCCTAACAGTTCTCCCCCATAAAACACACTCCAACAGAACAGCCTATGCATGTCAAAACCACCAATTTAGATGAACACAGTCAACAAATGCATATGGCACAAAAATCCAGAGCAGCTGCCTCAAGCCTGTTAAGCAATGGCAGCCATTTTGTATCATAGCTATCCTTCAGAAAATACTAGCAGAGGAAGTCATCAGTGGAGACATAGTAATAGATTCCTAAATGAAAATAATGTCAGCAAAATATTTATGTACTGGTTCAAAAAATGGTATTGGAAGAGGTATCTCTTGAAAATATAATGGTTGTGCCATAGTTTTGTCAGTAGGTACATGTATGGTCACAGTATTAGGCTGTGTGCCAGTTGTTTTTCACTGTTAAGGAATCAATTCCAAAGTAAGCTTTGTTTTACGTTTCAGAATTTTGCATGTGTATATTTCTGAACTGACATACTTTGAGGAGTTTTACTACTAATTTGTAGTATATCACAGGAAAATTTAGCACTTGCAAAAATACACACGAGCTTGAAAACTTACAACTTGCATTTTCCAAATTACTCACATGTTAAATTTAAGCCCATGAGATAAATGTCTGTGAAAATAGTTTCAATTGGAGAAACTGATATGTGAATAGGTCATTATCTATGAAAGCCATGATCATTTGCAGATATTTACCTTGGTAAATATAACAAGCTGTGTTTTGATGAGTTTTGTTCAGCTGCATCTAGTCAGATAGTGGACTGACAGATGCTGTTGCAGCTAGCCTAATATACTGAGGGTATCTAGTCAGAAAGGCAGATGTTGTTGCAGCTAGCTTAATATGCTAAGGTAGATTGGCAAACCTTGTCTAACAAAGTTGTACAAATTGTGGTTACTTTTGATTATTTATTTTTTACTTCTCATGATTTGAAAGATGAAATGTATTCAAATACATTGCATTTTACATTAAGGCTGCAATGTTTACCAAAATTTCTAAATGTCTACACAGTTGACAGTAAGCAAAATAATGCTGTTTAATTGAAATGATTAGCATCACAGTCTTTCCCAATATGCACAAGAGGCTTACTGAACAGCTGACTGCTATTATACTGTGCATACCATAGCTAGTCTAACTTGTCATTGTTTCATTTGCTGTACATTTTTACTTCTTAGTTTGTAAGACTTGTCTTTGTTGAAGATATCTGATAATTTCAGTTAAACATCCCTATGATCATTATGATATTACTTGATGGAAAAAATCAATAATCCAGCCACAGATTCTGACAGTGACAAAGAAACTGTACAGTGGCTTACAAACATGAAACATTTCTTTAAAATAAAATGTTACAATAGTTATCATACACACAGCATTGTGAATGATATCCGTGTATGTAGTTTAGTGAATTTCTTTGTACATGTAGTGTCATTAAATGTAGCTAAAAGTTCCTAATTCACTTTGCACATGAAGTATGTCAACACCATTTAAAAGCATACAGCATAATGATCTCATTAAATACATGCTGAAACAGGATGACCTGTAAAAGATTAGATCACTTTGAGAAGGAGTGATCAGCTCTTCTTTTTGGCTATATTGGTCATAATGCAGTTGCCTCCCTTGTGATGTCTTTGCAGTTGCATCCAAATACATGTACATGTACTTAGATTATGTCAGATGATATGCTTCTGGCAACATGTTTGTTTATTTTACAGACAAATCACAACATAAATAGTCATTAAATAGAAATGTATCATTTAAATTTTTTAAAAGGACATATTTCGTTTTAAATCTACATTCACAAGCAGTTACCTGTTTTTGAGGCCATGTGTTACCACAGCATCTTTAAAGAAGTATTTAGATAGTATAGTAAATCAGCATTAAGACAACATCTTACAGAATATATTCTAAATGGTAGAATGATAATGAAAAATAAGCTTTGAAACAAATAAGTATAACCTTTGATGTCAGCAGTAGTGTTTACTATCTGCCTTCAAAAGTTATTTTTGTAGAGACTATAACATAAACGAATTCAGTTGAAAAACAAATCAGCACTGAGATAGTGGTCTTGCATCTTCGTGATAGAGACACTTAAGTTTTAAAATTACTGCCATAAAATTATAAATGGTCACCAGAATGTGTTTTTCTATGTTCAGCTCATACATCGGTTATGGTTAGATATGGGTTTCTTAAATGGATATAAAACGAAAATTCCATTGTATAGTTTTCACTGACTGGTTAATTTTTATTGTAAAATTACTTGCATGATGCTTCATGATAAAATGTGGCGATTGACATTAGTTATTTATTAATACTATACTTTAGTGCATGTATCCAAGGAAGGCCTGCACTAAGGAGGGTTTGAAGAAAAAGCAACTCATCATGCTGATATTTAAACTCACAACACTTACCTGATAACATGTTGGATCCATGATTATCTTTTGTGAACTTTTCATGAACCTTCTTTTCATACTTTTATCTAAATCTATTGGAATGTTGGGATGTATGGTAACAGTACGGAGAGAATTCAAAGGACAAATCATTCCTGTCTGGGCAAAATCCACAGCATTTAAAACCTATTTCAGCTCAGTTGTTCCAAGAAGCAATGATTCTTGAAGGAAATGTTTTCTTAACTCAAAAGTATGTCATCATTTGTAAAGACTAATTGATTTTTATTTAGTCCTTGTGATTTCATTTGATATGAAATCAGTCTTGAGCCACAGTCTTAGCCACTCAATCACTGTCTCTCTCCTTATGTTTAGTACACTATAACTATATGTCATGTATTTTACAGTAGAGATGGCAAAATACCATATAAGTAAATTGTCATTTGGCATAGCTGCACAGATTTTGCTAGAAATAACTTATCATTGGTCATTTAAAAGTTTGTTTAAATATGAAACTGAATTGACTTGAGGCTTATCACATTATGATGATTAATGTGGCAAAGGAGATAATGCAATATTGAAAACTTGCAACAGTGATGAGCATTGAAAAGTGGAGGCCATGTTTTAGTGTTAGCTTTTATGTTTATGTTCAGATTTAAATTGAAAATCCAGTTAGTTGTTATTCATTTACAGTCCAAGATAAAGTTCTGTCAATGCTACCCATCATGCCATTGCAGTTGCAATAAGTAGCAAGAAATTTTGTCCATGTTGTTGTGTAATTATTGAATATATTATGAAATCATTGTCAGCAAAGCAACATCATAAAATGAGCAGGTGCATAATGCGCTGGCAGATCTGGGTCTATGCATTTTCCTTAGTCGTTACAGCATAGACCCTGATATGCCGACACATTGACAGCAAATCAGGGTCTTTGTTGTTTGCCGTTGGACCCAACTTAAAAGCAAGTATGTACAATACCACCAGATCCCCTAAATGATGCATCTTCTTGATTGTTATATTGTCTTATAGTACCTGATTTCTATTGCCATTTTATATGCATCTTCTTGATTGTTATATTGTCTTACTGTAGCAGATTTCAGTTGCTTGCCATTTATTTTCAGGTAAATTTATACAGACATAATTTGTTTAAAATATTCAGTCTTAAAACTATATTCAGTTGAACCTGTGCTAAAGACCCCATCTTGTAAGAAAAACACTTATGAGACCACAAAATCTGATTCTATATTTGATACTTTAGATGCTCAAAAAAATCTTTATTAATGGATCACATGACTTCAGAGACTGCTTTTTAAAAGTTTCCATTGATGAGCTTATAAGACTGGTTATAGAGGGGCATTTTCTATGTCTAAAATTCTATTTAGACATTTTATTGCTTCAGGATACAGATGTTTCATTTAATACCAGTAATTATATAAGTGATTGAAAATAATTCAGTTTCTTCATTTTTGGCAGGGAGGTAGATGTATGAGTCCTAACTTCCTCTTCACATGGCCCAATGCTGTCATTGGCCTGTCTAACACAGAGTCATTAGTACAACAGATCTCTCAGGTAAAATTGAAACGAACATTACTTTCATGAGATACATGTTCACTAATAATAATTCTTTTTTTCATTATTAGAATATTAATTCTTTGCGGTCTTATGAAAGTTATTAGATTATTTAAATTTCACCTAAGGATTAAAATTATTAGCAGTGAAATACATGATTGTTGATTTCTTCTTCTTCTTCTTACAAGGTAGATAATGAAATTGATTCCATATTCATAAATGCAACACCCATATCTCAAAGATACAGTTCACCAGATTCAAGCCATTGTCTTTTTTTTTTTTTTATCTTCTCCCTATTTTAACATCAGATTTAGCAACATGCACATGCTGGCAAGTATATTTTGGAATAAATGAGCCATTGACAGAAGTATTGGATTGGAGAAGAAAGAAATGCTCAAGTGACTTTGTGTTAATAATAGAATCAAGTAGTTTCTTACACCACAGAGACACATGCACATTACTTCATCTTTAATTCTGACATTCCAGGAAAAGATTCCCAAGAATTTGAACCCTTCAGAGCAATTATCTTTAGAGAGTAAAATTAGAGAAAAATATCAAAGAGAAATGTCTGCTGTCTATTCTTCCACCAGGCTACTCGATGATGGAATGATTCTTCCCAAAGATACTAGACAGGTATTTGTGTTTTGGTGGTTGGGAGGTGTACATGTATGTTTCTGTTCTCTCTCTCTCTCTCTCTCTCTCTCTCTCTCTCTCTGAATGCTCTTTGGTGACAGTACATCCATCCACAATATACAAGACATGTGACAGGTGATCCAACTAGGCTAGTATATTAGTATACAGATACATTTGTACATATAATCATCCAGTTCATTGTTAATGCATTCATTCATTCTTTCATGCATTCTTCATTTCCATAGCTTTACACGATATAGTAGGTATTTATGTCATATTAAACTGTTTCCATATGACACATACTTGTATGTCTTTTTTTTCTTCCCATGGCACATATTCTCTTGAACCATATCTTTTTAACATCATCATATTTACACTTTTTTCCCAAAACATTTTCAGTGACATCATGGATCAGGAAATTAAGATGTGTTCATTCAAAAACATGTTGACTAGATTATACTAGAAGCCTTGTGATTTGGGTATCTTAAGTTTAATGGTCAAGGTCACTGCAATCCAACAAAGGAAAATTTCGTTCTGCATGATAACTTTCATTCAATTAAATTTGACAGATGGGTTGTATTTTATGATACAAAGATGTCTGATGATTTTGGATGGAAAAGTTAAGGTCAAAGGCTTAAGAATCCAAAGAACAAGGCAGGTAGTGGAAATGTTATGTACCATTTGTACTACTCTTCTTCACAAAATCATAGATGTCAATAGACAGTGCTTGTTAGGGTACTGTCCCTATAGTCCTCATGACCATGGGTACTGAAAAAATGATATACAGTGGAACATGTATTTTGCAGGTCCTAGGAAAGTGCCTTGACATAACTTCAGCCTACCTGAAACCAATTGCTCCCAGCTATCCTGTGATAAGAATGTGATACAGTGGACATTGTATATATATTTTGTATTATAGCATCTCTTAAAGGACTTATTTAGTCCTGGTGTGAAGCCTTCAATTGCTTGTGACCTGAAAAATATGAATAACCAGAAAATTCAAATAAAAATTTTGGGGTAAATGCATTTTAAGTTTTCAGAGTATATCAGTTACATTTTTATTTCACACAGCTGATAATCAAGACAGATAATTAAGGAATCATTCTATGCATACTGTGAGACAAAGAACTGGTCCTAGTGATTATTTTTGTGTTTATCAGCATCTTGAGATGGACATGGCAATACACCCAAGTTATCATATGACTTGGCTGTTGTTTAAAAATTGCATGTCTTAGTTTTTATACAAGCTGAGGGCCAAAGTATACTAGCTTGATTGCCCTCCAGCACCAGCCCATTTCACACCAGCCTCTTGATTGGCCTCTCCCAACCATTGCCACACAAACACACCTTCCCCCATGGTGAATAATTCAGTAAACCTTGACTTAAAAGACTATTGTTTTGTGAGACCATCTGTAATGTAAGACCAAATTCTTATTTTAAAAATCAACTTTGTTACATAATGTCATGAGCTCTATTGGGTGTCTTGAGGTACCATTTATGTTGGCAAAAGGAGTGGCCTCAAAACAGGTTTTACTGTACCTTTTTTGTTGGTAAAATCAGTGGTCTATGAAGACAGGGTTTACCTTACCTTTAAAGAGGCCAGTGGTAGTGATTGGGGACACTGTGCTCTCATTGTATTATTGAGGCTAGCCATCCTTTGAGAACACATGACTCTCGAATTGTTGAGAAAAAACATACATAAGTACATGGTGAAACCTATTCTTCTAACCACCCTGAAGGTTAAACCATTTCCCAAATAACAAGCATTTTTTGGCCTTTTCCAGACAGTCACGAAGCTTCAAACCAGAACATTTGCTCAGAAATCATATGACCCTACCCTGAATTCAAAGTAATATGTACTGGACTGATTAGTGATTTAGAAACTAATTTAGAAATTTTGAATTTAATTAATTTAGAAACGAAATGTATTTTTTCTTTGCTTGGAAAGATGCAACATTTTCATAAGCAAATGTTCACTTGTGGTAAGAGAAGTTGTGTAAAATTGTATGATGCCTTGATGATATGTACAGCTAAATCAGACATCAGTGTCCTTTAAACACTGCAAAGCCATGTCTAGCAAGTTATGAGAGGGACCTGTCATACTATGAATGAGAGGGATCAAATGCAGACAAAACTGTGTTGACAAGTGAAACCTAATATCGCTCATTTTATGAAGTTTTAAAAAATATGAGAATATGATTTGACCTGTCCATTTCTGTCTCTTGTTATATCAGGAGAAATATGCCAATGTACAGATGTAATGCTTGTATTTCTCATATCTGATGGAATAAGTCAGGCAGGTGTTAGACATGTATATACATGTATAACAGTTAACCTCTTGATAGCTTTGTAAAATTTATGTTGTAAAAAAATAGAGATTCTTGTTTTCATTGCACAGTTTGCTATATCTTTTGCATTCATAATCTCCTTCATATATAACCTGAAATGTTCTTGACCTCATGTATGACCCAAAATGTCCCTGAACTCATATGTGACCCAAAATATCCCTGAGCTCATGTATGACCCAAAATGTCTCAGACCTGTATAACCCGAAATGTCCCTGACCTCATGTATGACCCAAAATGTCCGCATGGAAGACCCATAAATGCCCCTGAACCCCTGTGTTACCCAAAATATCCCTGATTTCATGTATAAACCAAAATGTCCCAGACCTCCCCTATAACTGGAAATGTCTCTGACCTCATGTGTGACTTGAAGTGTCCCTGTCCACCCTTCTTAAAAAGTTATGGACATAGCCTCACGCATTACACTAGATTGGACATAACATCACACAATGCATGAGAGATTAGTTGTCATTGTAAATACTAATATGCATTACTGTAGCATTGTATCCATCTTGTCCAATCAAAATAGAGGATTTTATCATGTGTATGCATGTAAATTTTGTCAAAATGTTTATTGACCTTGTGGTACTATTGTTCCATGAACAGAAAAAATTAGTTGAGAGCTGGCATATGAAGTAAAATAAGTACAACAATCTGAGTGTTTGTTTTATACATTTATTCTGTAAATAAATGCAAATAATAAATTTTGAAGCCCTATGGCAGAAATATGTGATAAAATATTCCAATTGATTCCATCATATTTGATTCCATTCTAAAAGATAGTTACAGTTTGAAAAGAACATTCAGTTTTTACAGGATGTGGAGGGGGATTTTATAGAGGCTGCATTTCTGAAAACTAATTAATACCTATCTGAATTTACATGCTCCTCCATCAGAAACTAATTAATACCTATTATCAATTGCTGATATGTGCATTCAGAAACTGAAGTTAATTCCATACAGCCCAAGAATAACTGGAGGGTGTTACATGTCTAACCAAATAACTGCTAGCTGACATATTTAGAACTTTCTATTAAATAATGTTAAAGAGCATTATTATTACTAATTACCAGCAGCTCATCAAAGATGCCTAATGAGGTCAAGCTCTAAATCTAAATACTCAGATCTGTAACTTTGATTAGAATGACATTATAAACATGCAACTTTCACTATCTCTAAGGCTTTACCAGCATGCTAAATTTCAGTTACTCCATGTATAATATCAAATTTTGTTGTTGTTTTTTTAAAATTGAGACTGATTTTTTTGCTTGAAAACATTTTGAGAATATGGGCTTTGGTCTGTACAAGAACATGGGGTGCCATTTTACTATTTATTTGTGGATGTTTTATATAAAAAATTAATTTGTTATATGTGAAAATTTTTTTTATTTAGACTGCAATTATATTTTGGTATCAAATATTATAAAATTAATTTATAAAAATGAAATATTTTTCAATTCAAAAAGCTGCTACGTGTAGGCTCGTACAAATGTAACAGAAGAAAAGAGTGAAGTCAACAAGCTTTGTATATTTTAATAAAATAATTTATTTCCCTAGAAAACAATGTAAAAATGGGTAAATAGGACTTACGGTTTGTGAATATAATCCAAAATTTAATCCTAAGAATGAAAAATACAAGTCCTGTCACTAAATAGTTCTATTAGAATCCAGGTTCGAATCTCGACGACATACAAATGTGGAAGGCGATGACATCAGATGTGGTCCATGTACAAATATCAACAATTCCTCAATTGAATCACAGTTTTTGTTTCCGAATAATTCAGAATAAATTTCCATGAATATATTTCAGAATTTTTTATAAGAAAGTCAACTTGTTGAGTTTCCAGGAGAATAAATTATTAAATTCAAAAAACAGATGAAAAACAAACAATCTGGCAACAATTAAAAAAAACACCTTGTTCCTTCAAGATGTTAAAATGACTCTGACAGAAAAATGTTAAGAATGCGTATTTAAACCCCAAAAACATCATTTCAGTCTTGCAAGATTGGTCATGTGGTCTCTTACTACAAGACATGTATCACATACGCCCGTGTAGCCCCAATTAAGAACCAATAGTAAAAAAAACATTGTTTACACATGGTGATCACACAAGCAAAGTATGGCCTCGATACTGACCAATCATTTTAACTGTCTGTTTACGAACTTGCCAACCCAAGACGAACTAGGTTAACTAAAAATAATTCTCATGTAACACGTTTTACGTCTTAGATAAACAACATTTACTAAAAGAAAATATTGAATTACTGAAAAAAGAATTTCGAATCCCATGAAAATATTCATTACAATAAAATGTAATGAAACAAAAATAGAATAAAAAGAATTTCAAAACTAACACACAAACAATTTAATTACATACATGTAACAAAGCATTTCACATAAAAAAATCTTTTTTTGCATACCCAGACTTCATAATTTTGTATAAAAAACATGCTGACATTTTGGTATAAAAAATGAAACTAAAACACATTTACAAATAATTATTGCTGTTCCTTATTTCAGTGGCAACAAGTAACAACAAAATACAGAGCTATTCAATAATAAATGGAAGTAAAGGCAAAACTTTAATTAGCCTGTCTTTTATCATGTTGGCCGATAAATTAATATCTGCAAGTTCATTGATGTTTTGCACACTTTATAAAAACAGTCTTTTAATATAGTTAATATACATCATACAAAATAAAAGTAACAATAAAAATAATTGTATATTTTGTGTAATGGTTTGTCAGAATGCACATATCATTGTTGTCTACAGTGAGATACTGTTTTACTATTTATTTATTTATTAGTTTATGTTGGGTTTAATTAATTGTATCAGTTCATTTTATGACATTAATTTATAACTTTTAATATCTTATTTTGATATCAAATATTAATGTACAATATTTTTAATTAGAATTTATGAGCTGATATTCAAATTTATGATAAGTAATCACAACAATTTGTGACCTCAATTATTAAATACATGATATCATACATATTTTATGCTATTATGATTTGGATTTTAGGAAAACATTTTTTAATTTATGATTCCATAAATTTATCAGCATTTAAAACTTTAAATATTCCTCCTAATATCAACAGCTATCATACTTCCCAACCATGAAATATCATAAACACTTGTATACGTTAAATAAGGAAAATAAACAGGCACTAGTGTATCCATTTTAAAATGTATACTAGTACACTGTGCCTTCAGGTGTGCATAGCATATGCTTTGAAATAATACATGCTACTTGTGAACTATGCATGGTCCAAAATTAAGTAAAGTGGTATGGTCTGTTTATAATATAAACTGCATACAAACCTCTAATTATTCTTGTTCCACTAGTTACAGATGAATTTTATAACTAGAGAGCATAATCACAACTGCAGCCCCTTTATCTCAAGGTACCAAGTGCTTTTATTTGCATATTAATAGGGATTGCATGGTATCAGGAAGCTCTGTCAATATTCAGTTCCCAATTTATGCCGTCTTTGCTCTGAGTTGGCACCTCACAGGATTTTAAGAATGTGGAGGGCAGGCATATATTCTTGCATATGAATGAACTAAATAATGATATTACAAATACAAATTTATTTTTTAAACTTTAAAATTTAATACAGTGTATAAACTACAGAATAAATAGTAAAATGGTGTCTCATAGTCCTTGTTTACAAAAAGTGTTGATTTTATAATAATACATTCTTAAAAATAGTTGTTTGGAAAAAAAAAGTCATTAGAATTTGTGTTTTACATATTTTATTCTATTACACCAACTTGAAAACAAAAATTACTTGATTTGACAGTTCTTAAATCATTCATAAATCATAACAAGCACAGACCAAAATCTAACGAGTCCATCAAATTAAATGGGTCTTGATTCAGCACATGGTATAATTGAGAAGGGCACTGAATATTGAAAAGTGTTGCCGAAAATATCTTGTTATATAATACTGTTAAGCTGTAAACTGTGTTTTCTTCTCAGATAAAAAATAATCAAGGATAAAGTGTATTTTAACTACACTGAAGATTGTTTACACTCACTGAAGTCATTTCTATGGTGACATAATTATGCATAAGATCGAATTTTTATATGAAAACAGTTGTAAAATATTTTTCACACATGTGAAATAAATTATTGATTCTACATATGTAAACAAGAATTTCATAAATGTAACAAAGTATTTCACACATATAAAAGACGATTTCATACATGTGAAATACATTTTTTGTTACATATGTGAAAAGACCGCTCCTGTGCCTAAGTGGTTAGAGCGTCACGAGTTTAAAACCTGGACGAGTCATACCAAAGTCTTATAAAAATGGTACTTGCAGCTGATTCACTTGGTGCTAGTAGTAAAGGTAAGAAAGGTTTTTAGCTCAGAAACCCTCCTTTCCCCTCCAAAACCCTTCTATGTTGACATTTTCTTCAGCTCCGATGATGACTTTCACCTGACAAAATAAGAGGGTCTTTGATCTAGAAATGACTTGTTTTCTAATGATTCAAAATAAAAAAAAACATATATTGAGAGGACAATACCCCCATGTGA
Organism: Megalonaias nervosa; assembly: GCA_016617855.1. NCBI lineage: Eukaryota > Metazoa > Mollusca > Bivalvia > Unionida > Unionidae > Megalonaias > Megalonaias nervosa. The sequence continues at coordinate 22,361 of JAECUM010096146.1, read as the reverse complement.
ACCCCTAGATTGCCAAACGACATTCTAGAAGGTAAAAAGGGTAACAAAATAGGACAGCACAACCCCATGTGAACTCCTAGATTGCCAAACAACATCCTAGCAAGCTCAGAGGCATTCAAAATTTGTACAGACACAACCCCCATGTGAACCCCTAGATTGCCAAACGACATTCTAGAAGTTCCAGAGGGCAATTCGGACAGCTCGTACACATACACATAAACTTAATTCTAACTTATCTCTAGGATGGCACATACACAAATGGGGCCTTCTCTGAGGTTCAACAGACAAGTACACCCTCCCCCATAATCAACCCCGGCGAGTGCAAAAGGGCACCCACCAAGTGGTGACATGGTGGGAGAGTGTGCTTTTCTCTGTTGAAGTTTTGAGCAATTAGGGGCAGACCCCAAACTATATAGGATTGTATTATACATAAGCTAACCAATACTTGGAAACCTAAAAGTAGCTCACACGGTAGGCGTGGCTTATTTATTGTTGTATTTTTTTTATTCTATTTATCTTAATTATTATATCTGAAAGAAGCAAGAAACTTGAAATCATAAAAACAAAGATGTTTCTTAAAAAAGACCAATAAAAACTATTATTTATCAGTAAATACAAATATAATTATTTATAAAATGCAAGGGAGACAACATAAGAGTTATCTTCCTTTAAAATCCAAGAAAGACAACCTAAAAGAGTTATCTCCCTTTAAAATCCATGGCAGACAGTTGTCTCCCTTCAAAATACAATGAAGACAGTTATCTCCCGTTAAAGAACTTCTATAATCAGTGTTTCAACTGTTGAAATTAGAAATATTTCATCATCATGATAATAGAGACTAAACTTTTATTCTACCGCTAACACAACGACGACACTCAAATAAATCTTTCAGTTCTAGTTTATTAAGAGGATATATTTTGTCAATAGAAAATACTTTTGATTGATCAAGATCAATGGTTAGTTTAGTATATTTTTGTTGACTGATCGGATCATGAAAGTTATTAAATCCTTCTGACAATTTTTTGCTCAATTTTTCAAGATAATTAAAGTACTTGCTGTTACCGGATCTGATAAGTGAAAGGTTTAGCCTGTCATGGCCACTGAAACATATTCCCTATGTTTCATTGTTAATTTCAACTGTCAACTGTTTACCGTCTATCATTAGATATTTGATCTTGCTATTGTTGCTACGTGTCACTATCAAATTTTCAAACATTTTTATTGTTCACACAAAATTTCATACCCTAGTCCAATGACTTAGTCATCGAATATAATGTCAAGTACAGATCTGTCATCGCAACAATATCCAAGTGCAAATGTATTAATTCCGTTCTCGCAATATTGTTTGTCGTCAAAATTACTTAGTCCACGTTTTATCATTTTATCTGTTTCAAGTTTGTGATGATTTGCTCTGATAACATTTGTTTTAATAAAATTAGTGCAGGTGTTTAGCGCTGCTTTAAAATTGTCAAATTTCATACAATGTTTTACATATCTGCGAGGAATACCTTTTGCTTTTTTAATCAGTTTAAAATTATGGCGTACATTTTACTTCTTAGTCCAACAAATTCCCTAACTGGCACAAACATAAATTCATCTTTCAACTTGCCGATGACTTTTTTATTTGCATCATCATGAAATCCACTACTTGCTGGATAATCTGATAAATCAAATCACTCCTTTTGATCATAAATATCTTGATAAACATCCTCACATTTTATGTTATAAACAAGTAAATCCGTATCAGTAAATAGTAACTCCGAATCTGGCCACTGCTTTTTGGTAAAATTATAGTGAAAGTCGTACATTAGCCATTTTGATATGTCAAGTACAGCTGCACGAACATAAATTGGTTTATTTAACTTTAAATTTGTCTTTCTTCACAGTATTGCAACAAGATTTTCATTAAATATTTTCATACTGACAAAACCGTTATCGTTGACTAATTTATTTCCTCGATTTGACCGCTCCGGTGGCCTAGTGGTTAGAGCGTCCGCCTCGGATGCGGGAGGTCGTGGGTTCGATCCTCGGCCGAGTCATACCAAAGACTTACAAAAATGGTACTAACAGCTGCCTCGCTTGGCGCTCAGCATTAAGAGGTTAGTGTTAGGACTGGTCGACCTGGTATTAGGATAATGTGGCTGGGTGGGACATCATGCTACATGTCTGCGGCATGATGCCCCAGTGCTAGATATCACTATAAACTGCCACACAGCAGACATCGTAGCGATATGACTGCAAAATTGTTAAAGCTACGTTAAAAATCCAAATCACACACACACACACACACACACACACACACACATTTCTGCGATTTACATCATTTGCAATTTCAATATTGACTCACTTTCTGATATTTTCCATCATCTTACCGAACATGTTCATCAACTTGAAAAAGATTTCTCAAAGTCGGTCTTAGCAATAGCACGATGTTTGGTATTTAAATCAATATAATCTGCATTCCAACACGACTGATTAAATTTTAGCACGCAATGAACTTTTCTCAGAATTACTCCAGCATCTACTGCTTGTTTTAAATTTTTCTAATGTATCACGTAATTTCTTTCATTTAACAAATTTTGAACTAGCTTCTTAACGATCAAATTTTTTGCTGTTGTCTTTGCCTGTTGTTCAGGCGATAATAAACTGTAATCGATCATTGCTGACTCTGCACAAAACGGATTGTCGTTATGTAGATCATGTAACGAACTAGGATAATCAAGATCAACTTCAACAAAATAGCTGACATTTTCGGGGAGATTTTTCTCAGTTTCTTTAAGAAATTGATCTGGAGTTATCCAATGAAATCCACTGCACGGCATTGGCTCTGACATTGCATAACCATACAAATTATGATCGTCTAGATAAATAATATAATTTGACTGTAAATTTTTATCGTGGTTTTTTAGGTGTTTATTGTTAGCTACCGCATATTTTTTGGTTATAACGCTAATTCCGCCACGAATTCCTTTTTCAATAAAATTAAACATATCAACATCTGTCAAGAGATCCAATTCTATCCAGCTTGATTTTAGCAGAGCATCCCACGACAATCCTGACGCAGAATAATACCAACACAGGTCTAATTCATAATTTTCATGACTAACTTTACGAAAATTCTCGAAAACATATGCTAGTAATAAAACATCTGTTTTCAAATATAAATCATGATGATCACCAATTGTCTTACAATCAAATTTATTCCAAATATCTTGTGCGCATTTGTAATTGTCATCTGTAATATTTTCATTTTTTAGCTGCGAGTAAAATTTATCTTTCTTAGGAAGAAAAGTTTCATCAAATCTGCTCCAGTCGTCGAGGTACTCGTACGGAAAGGAACCTTTTTTTTTGTCAGAACGACGTAGTCTTCACCAAAGCAACTTCTCAGATTACCAAAACTGCTACAATCTTTTACCAGCTCATCCAATGGTGCTGCCATAAATTGCAGACTGTCTATGAAACGTAATTTGCCGAGCGTAACTGACATATATTTTTCAAAATTGTTTGGAATACATTTTATCATATTGTTTTATTTTAGTTTAGATTTAATTTCCTTATCGCCAAATGCTTCGACAATAATATGAATGTCATAACCATGAAAATTATGTAAAACGACAGGAATAAAATCTGTAGCATGAAATTTCAAATTACAATTATTATGTGCTGCTCCGCGATATTGACCGGTTAGATGAGAGTGATCGCGCACTTTATCGCCAGGCATAGGTTTCTCGCAGACATGACAACCAACTGTCTCATCAAAATGAAGTTGTTGTTTGGGTGTTATTTTTATTGGAGCTGTTTTGGATAATCTGTTGAAAATTTTTATTAACATCATCTATTAAATTCTTTAGTAACCACACGGCAGGATTTTTTCTTCTGTACAATTCTATTTGACTTGAAAAATTATCGTTAGCGCAACAAACTACTTTATAAGCTGCTCCACATGGAACATGTATTTTTCTGGTGCTTGATTTATTTGGATCATTTTCTGCCCCTGCCACAGAAACAAGTAGACACTCGAAGCCGGCGTAAATAACAAATGGAATACTTAATTTATGATTATGATTTTTAAATTTTAATATTTTTTCTTTCTCTGTTGGCATTGTTATTTTTTGAACATTAATACAGTATTTGAGATGATCTTGTAGTTTTTCATTTTAGAAAACCTTGTAAACAACGATAACAAAAATATTTCTTATTTTTATCTTTATTATATTGTCTGCCAACTAGGCCGTTAAAGTTTTTTATCCAAACGTAATGTCCTTTATAAGACAGCAAGTTTATTACGTTTTGTGTAGCTTTTTCTGAGATGTATCTGGGATAAATATTTTCTCGCTCGTCAAGACCAAACACATTAACTGAAATATTATTTTACTTTTCAAACTTTAGTATTTGATTTTCTGCAACTGGGAAGTCAATGCCATTAAAATTTAATTTTGATACGTGACTAATATACTTGTCGACGCGATCAGCATTTTTTTCTGCTAAAAACATCGCAGAAAGAATAGCCCACTGGAAACATTTGTTATCTTTACGTTTATGCAACATTTTTTGTTTTTAATTTTTTGAGGGAGATCAACGTAAGAACTACCGCGAAGTACGCTATATCTTGCTGTGTGAAATAAAACTTCTTTTATCATTTCAAATTTCCAACCTGATCCTGATGCAGTAAATTCTTCCAATTTTTTAATTTATTTCCTGATGCATTTCATCGGCGACTGAGGAAATATTTGTTCCAGCTAATATTTTGAAAACTAGACGCTGCACATTATGCTCCTACATTAGCAAATTATGCAGGTTTTAGATATATACATTTTAACACATTGTGGTATGTTCCTGATTGACGGGAGCGAAATACGTTGCGAAAAGTTAACATAATTCGGCACAGATACGCTAAAGGAAATATTGAATACTACCAGGCCAAAGAATGTAAGTTAAAACATAATGGTGAATAGGAAAGATCAAGGTCAATATCATTAATTATGTTTAAATAACCACAATCTTTAATGGTTGGTGAATGTCTGACGAACAAATTGGATGGAGGATGAATCAAGTGCAAAGCGCGATAGGAGTTTATTTGTTCGAAATACGAGTTGAATGGAAGCTGATTTACAGATTCTGTCACACTTACATGAATATTTCAGACACTACATAATAACACCAGATAAAATGACTCACAAAGAAATTTGTATTGCCATTGCAAAAGAAGGCGATAAATCATTACAAGCGCGCAAGATCAATGGTACTAAAATAATGGCGTACATTGAAAACAAAGAAATACGTCATTTGATACAGAACTGATATACTTACATACAATTGGGTTTTGAACTGACTAAAATACACAGATTATCTTGTTTGATCAACAAGTACGGCCTAAATGATACAGTGAACTGATGAAAAATGCTAGACAAAAGCAGCAAATGATTTTGAAGACGACTTTTTCGACATGATGAATAAGTCTGTATTTTTTTAAACAGATGGAAAATCTCAGAAACAATTTTATAGATTGAAAAGTTTTTTCTTAAAATGTTAGAAATATTTATTATCTACAAGAGAACAATTATTGACGATGACTTAGTTTCAAAAATCAAATTAATCAGACGAACTTATGTTCTATTTACAGCGCTGTAGTTATTTAAACAACTAATGTATGAATGTTACTTTATCATATTGAAAAACAAATATGGAGAAAGAAGACTGTTCATCACTAATCCTTTATGTATTTGTGTTGAGACCTAAATGTTTTAAAGTGACGTGAGAGATACCATCAACATCTAGGACATTAGTAAGCATTAGAAAGTTCGCAATAAACTATACTTTTATTAAACGTTGAAGCTCGTGCAAAGCAATATGGAAAACGAAATGGAAAGCAGTCAGTAAGGGAATAAAGAAATATACAACAGAAATTAACTTAAAATTCAAAATGTACGAAGATTGTCCATATCGTATACTTAAAATTACCAGAAAATTAATTTACATACATCTTAACAATAATGAAACTTAGAGCATCGAATTGAATCAAGTGGCATTGATTTCTTATAATAAACATTTTCTGGTTGACAACATAAATACTTTACCAAATGAATATGTCAATTTGGAATGATAACGAAGGTCTAAATGCATTAAAGAGTTATTTATTTTGTTCTGTTTTAAAGCATCTACGAGTTTTCCTTTTCATTTTATCTGGAGTAAAAATATTTTATTCAACTATACTTTCCCTTGCCTTTTTGCTCTTAATATAAAACAGTACTCAAAAATGTATTTATCTAAAATCTTTGATTGTGGGGTTTTTCTTTTGGACGCTCACCCATACATAATGTCAAATGCCCACCACTAAAAGCTAGCTTGGTTAGAATAGATGCTTTTGTTCTTATGTCATCTAAATTCCCACAACCATCAATCAGAAACACACTATTTTTACCTTGGTAAACATCAACCGGTGACTCTAGCAACTCATTTAATTTATCTTCATGGTTATTACTAGCACCTTTCAACCTTGAGTAACCACTTTCTTTTGCAAATCTTTTTGAACGAAAAAGTTGGAGAGATCAAAGCGGTACATGCAAACAAAACATTTTTACCACTTCAGTCACTTTAGTACAACCACAACCAAAGTCTGCCCACAATGGTCAGGGCCGGATTGGGGGGAGGGGAATGGGGCACAGGAGGCACGTACCCGGGAGGGGGCTCCCTATTCGTTGGGGCCCTCCTGATTGCCATGGATACAATTACATGTGCTTAAATAACCATATATAGGTCTAAAACATATAATACGTAGCCTAATATAGCTATAATAGTTATATACATATAAAGGACATCGTGAGGCCTGCTGTCAGTGTGTAGATATATAAAGACCCCCTATCTTAGGTGCCACTGCCCCCCCCCCCCTTTAAAACAGGCTTGACAACGGTCAGTGAACTAGTAATCATGTTATGAAATGGGTAAATACTTTGCCGCTCATTTAGGTACGTCTATGCTGACGCAATTTACTCATACCCAAAACAAAAATTAGATTATTATTTTGAATGTTAACCTGAGCACCATGGACGAAATAAATGTACATGTGGGCATTTACATTTTATTTTCTGTTGATTTGCAGGTGGATACCATGCTAAACGTTAGCTAATTTGTGAAAAATCTAGAGCCAACAGGCCAAGACGACGAAAAAACCTTATGTTCGCTGGTGAAATTGGCTGTCACACCGCAGCCTTTTTCGCTATTTTCTTCATTTTACTTTTTGAGACAAGTTTTGGATTTATAGTAGCGATACAAGTCATACAGGTCATGTAAATAGTCGGGGTCTCTGCAACAAAGAGCATAAAAGTTAGAGGGCATAAACATATGTCGTCTTAAGCTGGTAATAAAAATGGCAATACATATACTTACCTTTTTTATCTTGAATTTCATCAAAATGTACCTTTTCTTAGTTATTTCTGCTAATAAGAGTTATGGGTTACACACGGCGAAATTGTACTGCAATTTCAACTACATTTCCAACAAATAACATTCTCCTTACTACACTAAAAAACGAAATGAATTTCAATTCCCTGCTAAACGTTATTTAATCTGGCGTCTCTTTGAGAATTTCAATTAAAAGAATTTATACTTTTCCACACTTCTGATTCTAAACTAACATTGACAGAACAGAAACACATATGCAGCTCAGTCAAGGCCAGTCTCTCCAGCGACATTTGGTTGGATCAACATAAAAGCAAAATCCCTCCTTTCCAGACCAATTGCAAAGGTTGTTTCAAAGTGTAATCATTCACAATATGACTCAAAATATAAATTTTAAGTAGACGAAAACGAGTTTTTTTTAAACAAATGACTGAACGCACGATAAGCTACCAAGTTCAAAGGTCGCTTGGCAGTGAAATGTGCGCATGGATATTGTTAATGAGGTTGAATTACGATTGAGTAGTTACTTTGGAATCAAGCAGAAATTCAATTACTTTGTTTCTTGTAGTGTTCTTATTATTATAAGGCCTTAGGTATAAAAAGCAAAATGCGTATATAATAAAAAGGTTACTACATTTGTATGGGAAAATATGAACTAGGTTTTTTCTTCAGAGTAACTCATTAATCCTGACGTTGTGCAGTATTGCTCAGAAAAACTCGTTCATATTTTACCACACAAATGCAATAACTTCTAAATCTTACACTGTTTACTGCTGCAATGTTGGCATCTTTTACCTTTCTATGAAGCAACAATAAATATTTTGGCTTAGTTTTGGTATTGTTATCTGTTCAGTTTGTTCAGGTTTCATCTTCCATCTTTCTTAGAATGCATGCGAGAGAGTGCTGTGATGGATTGAGGCATTTAACTTCTTGTAATAAGTTTCCTTTAGTTGAGGTGGTATGTATTAACCTTCCATTTATTTAGTTCTGATGATGGTATGTATTAACCTTCCATTTATTTAGTTCTGATGATGGTATGTATTAACCTTCCATTTATTTAGTTCTGATGATGGTATGTATTTACCCTAGTTGTCTTAGTTCTGAGGAGATATGTATTTACCATAAGTTGTCCCTAGACGACCCTATGACAGGAATACCTACAACAGCAACATGTGGCTATCCAAGAAACGTGAAAGCGATATATTCATCAGAGGCATTCTCAAATTGTAAGTGTTCATCAGAATGCTGACAGAAATCAAGCTGAGGTCTTCAAGGTTTATTGAAAGTAACATCAGTATGAGTAGATAAGTGCGTAGCAGCATCCAGAAATCTTAAATATTGAGTCACCAAAACGTATTCTTTCAATCTTTGATAGATTTAATCTAATGTATTACCTCTGCTTTAATTCAACTCCTGTTTTTCTCTGTAATTATACAATGGTTTTACCATGCCTAATTCTTTCTTTATTAGATCTACTAGGATCAAATATTTTGAACAGATGATTGGTTCATGTAAACGCTAAACAAACAAATCTTTAGAGTGATGACGGTTTCTTTTGAAGTTCACATCCTAATTCAGTTGGTGTCAACCCCTTGAAATGAAAACCTGTACGCCAGACCAATAAAACCCTTACAGAGTGCAAAAAACCTTACATGAAAAAATGTATTCATAGATTATATAAGATCAACAGTTTTAAAACAACAAATGCTATACACAAAGTATTTTTGCACATATTTACATAATTATTTACATTTCTGAAACTTTATTTCATTCTTTTTACTTATAACACTATCATCTTCCTGCTTTGTCTGAGCAAAGAAGTTTTTAATGGATGCTCCCTTCTTCATTTCAACATTTCTTTCATGCAGTTTCGTCCTGAAGTGTTCCTTCAGATATATGCCCAACGCCACCACTTTAATGTCTTTACTGCATATTTTACAAAAAGCATGGGTAGATCCTAACTTGGATACATCCACAATGCCAGGGAATACTTTAATCAAATCAGCCTAAAACTTCCCGCGGCCGCGGTCAGTGTCTTCAAGCTTGCGTTTCTTCGAGTTAGGCTCAACCATTTGATGGATGGAATATTTCAACTAGATAATAGAAATTTAAAAAAATAATTAAAAAATTTAGATTTGACATGTGACATTGGAAAAAGTCCCGATTACAAATGTGTTACAAATTTATATTTTTCCCCATAAACCCCAAGATATTACGCCAGGAGCTATCCAAAAATTGAAATCTAAAAATAAAAAAAGATCGACAAAGTAGCAGTCCAGAAGTTTATACCTCGTAAGCTGTTGATCGTTTCTATTAAAATTGTGTATCTGGTGTTTGAAAAGGTATGAATTTGCTATATGGTGTGCCGATTTTGGTCGAAAACTTGATATAAATTTGCAGTGTTAGGTATTTTCGAGCCACGAGAATGACGTCACCCAGTATCTGTACTACTTTCGTCATTATGGCAATGCATATTCATGTTTGCATTACGTATCCGACAAACTTACTTCAAAACTATGACAGCACGATAAATACCGGTGCTAAATTCAGCAGACTATTTATTTTTAATTAGTATATTGTTAAAATATTTAATAAATCGACTTTATCTCCTTACAGAAAAGTCGGACGAATTACGGTTACACCAACATGACTGCCACACTATGTAAAGTATCAAAATTGATGTAAACCTCATGCATTTGATAGTAATAAGTATAAAATAATAATAATAATAATATATAAAATAACAAAACGAACTTCACAGGTAGTTAGTCAGTATTAGAAATCCAAGTGAGCGTCAAATTTCAGAGCGATAAACGACAAGATCTTCACACACAGGAGTTGAATCATGAACTGCAACACGTTTCATCATCAAAGGAAAAGCACGGTTTTGACTATGATTTGATTGGTTGTTTCGGGCCACCCTGATCTCGTTGAATTCTCGTTCGAAAAAAAATTATGTCCAGAGTCCCGGATGCACACAAAACGAAAAAGAAAAAATTAAACCACAAAAAAAATTTTGTAAGAAAAAACCGTACAAAACGGTTGTACAGCCGTACACTGACGAAAATGGGAAAAAAATGTACATATTACGGGTAAACCGTACAAGTTGACGCCTATGTTAAATAATAAACTGAACAATCCCTTCATTTTGTTTCACGTATGCCGTCTCCTTTTTTTTTCTTTTCTTTCAACCCAAGAATATTTTAAAACAGTATTTATCACTGTCAAAAGTCATTTGTATCCATCATAACAGTTTTCTTAAGTTGCATATCAACAATGTTTGCTTAATACCGCGCACGCACGTGACTTACATAAAATCTTTTGTATGGAATAATAGACCATGGTGGGATTGCGCAGAGACAAAGAAATCACGTTCAAGGGGTTACTTGTCTCCCCATGTGGCTAGCCACATGGGGAGATAAATAATGTAACCCTATAGCTGGATTTCCTTACCTTGGTACAAACGACCAACACAAATTATTTTTCTCACTCAATTTTTTTTTTCCCATTCAAATTAAAATAACCCTGAACTTTTGCAATATAGTTAACAGATTCAACACGTACGGTATTAATCAGGTAAAATTATTGCCTCTCTCTTTTTATATAGGCCATCAAGTCTTATCCTGTTGAATGAAAATATGAATCATCTAAGTAGAATCTAGCTACATATGCTGCCCCTAGAAATTTAAGAATCTTTCAGTCATATCACTACAATGTCTGCAGTGTGGAAATTATAGTGATGTCTAGCACTGTGACATCATGCTACAGACATGTAGCATCATGTCCCACCCAGTCACATTATACTGACACCATGCCAACCAGTCCTACAACTAACCTCTTAATGCTGATCACATTAGTAAAGGAAAACAAGGTTTTTAGCTCAGAAACCCTCCTTTCCCCTCTAAAACCCTTCTATGTTGACATTTTCTTCAGCTCCGATGGTGACTTTCACCTGACAAAATAAGGAGGTCTCTGATCTAGAAACGACTTGTTTTCTATTACTACTGTTGTTACAGCCATGTTTTATGATAATTATTTTCGTACTTGCTAACTCTCATTGGCAGAATATCTGTTAACATACTGTCAATAATACGGAATTCTCGTATTAAATCGTCCATATCATATTTTACACCTCGCAAAAAGATTTTATCTGATCAAGTAATTTTTCTGTAGGTGATACTTGCTGTTTAACAAGCATTTTTTTTGGTCTCAAGTCGAGGCTCAATTTTTTTATACGCCGCTAAAAGAGAAACACCAACACCATATATTATTAACAAAAATGGGTTTAATGATGCGCCACTCGAAATTATACCAGAGCTTGTCATCAGCAGTGGTAAATATAATATTACTCGAAGTATTCTATTGTAATACTTGTAACATTGTTTTACACACCAGAGGTTTTTATGATAATATCTGTAATATTGCATTAGAGCGTCAACATCTTGTTTTGAAATTTCCTCAGAAACATGATTGAAATCGATGATCTGTTTTTTCATTATACAATATTTGATTACAATTTTTACACAATAGTAAAATTTCTAGCACCAACAATCGAATCAATTAACTCACGGAACTTATTATTGTTAGGATGAGCTATAAAATCTCTGTACTTGTCATAAACATCTGACGAAGTATCTCTATATCGTTCATCTGTCAATACTTCATTTTTCTTTAACCAACTGTAGGAATCAAACGTGTTTTGTACTTCAAATTCATAAAAATCTATTTCGTTCACCAAATTACCGTATTCTCTTTCTGTTTCATCAATAAATCCAAGTACCAGGCTTATTTGATTCAAAGTAAAATTTTTGACGACAAGATATTGTCTGATAATCGCATATGCGACTACGAAATTTATCAGCATTAATTTTTGGAGTGATTTTCGTCCAAGTAATGTAATTTGAGCAAAAGTATTTACTCTAAGCCATAATTTATCGTATTGTTTTGTGAACATTTTCTCGACTTCATTGTAATAATTTCGTAATGACAATTGTCTAGAGCGTTGGAGTGATGGAAGAGAAACATCGTGTTCTTCACCTATGTCGTAATACGAATCAATCTTTACACCAAACATTGTTCGATTGACTTCCTCAAACAACTTTTCTCTCTTATCATCGCTGAGATTATTAATTTCATTGTCAAGATCTTTGATTATCGCTAGAGATTTGTTAACAATAATCGGATCAAATTCTGGGGTTTTTTTACGCATCATTCGTAGAAGTGCGTTCGAGTATGCTTTTATAATTAACTCCGTATCCGGCGTCATTCTAATAACTTTAACTAGGGTTTCCTTGTCGTGGTAGTACATACAGAGATGTTTAAAAAATTTTCGTTTTGAAAAACTATTGTATTACTTCTTGTTCCTTTATATTCCTATTATCTGAGATTCCGCTAGTTTGTCGAGGTCATCATGGCTATCGTTTACTCGTTCTTTTTCCTTTACTGCTTCACCATAAGCTCGTTCTTTTATTAAGTTCGATTTTGTTACAAAATCTAGATTTTCAAAATTAAGCTCGAGCAATATTTGTTTTAAAGCAGGATTTCAATTTGTTTATGTTCTTCTATACAATCATCAGGATGACAGTAATTACTTATCACATCAAAATCTCTTATTGCTTTAAATAGTTGTGGTCCCCGCATAAGCATAACAAGAATAAATTTTTTTTTCTTCTTCTGACAATTGAGAGTTTATCATTGGAATTGAAAAGTTTTTCCTAGTATTTATCACACGTGCTGATAGTGATTCGTCCCCAACATCTGTTTTGAGGTTAATAATATTATTATAAAATTCTCTCGCAATGATTGTGAGTGGTTGTATTATCATCTATTTTACAACGTTAGATTAAATCTGATCATCAAGTGTGTATATTTGCAATGCTGTCAGTCCTGGAAACAGATGTTCAGCAGCGATAACATAAACTCGGAAATACAAGTACTTGTTGACAGTATTTGCGGTTGGAATCGTAAAATATTGTGTTGTTAAAATATACCTATTTTCTGCACTGTATAATATTACCCAGTCGATATCATCGTTTGATCCTTTAAATCGCCAATTATAAGTTCTACCAACACTAGTGTTTAATCGACCTTGCAAATGAAATTGCCATATAGCAGCTGCAATGGGACATTTAATTTTAATCCAAAACTTTTCAACCTCTTCGTTAGTAGTCCATTCTTGTCTATCAAAGAAAGCGTGATAAGGATTATTTTCAGGATAATATGATGATGCACTTCAAACCCAAATCCGTTATCAGTTGCCTTAAAAAGTGTTGGAATATACCCAACATTGTTTTTGGTTCGTTTTTTACTACCACCAGATACATTATCAACGTACGCTTTATTCGTTATGTTACGACCATGTAATTTAATTACTTGTGTGTTAAAATTTGAATTCTTTTTATTTCATTTTTGTATCATTATATTTTATTATGATGATGATTATGTTCACGGGATCTGATATTTTTGAAAGAAACATCGTGTTTATTTAGAACGTAAATATGACTCTCGGCTTGCGTAAGCATTATTTTAGATTGCCGACTGAATAAACAACCGGCGTAAACGATTGGTTGTGGCCAATGTCATTTTTCTAAGCATATGTGATTACATCGTGAAATTGCATTGTTTATTGCGAAATAGCCACGCATTCTTCGTGCACGTGCATGAAATGACGTTTTAGTTCCGTTTAAAACACTTAGGTCCCTGTGAAATAGTCAGAGCCATTCGTATACCTTGAGAAGAAGGTATTAGTTTTCGTGTGCTGGAAAGAGTTTATTTTTCTTTACATCTGTAGAGCTCGAGATGTGTCTTGTTATAGATGACAGCTATAGGAGTTCATCTACTTTTTAAATAATAATTTATTTTTCCTGGACAACTACACAAGTGGTTTAGGACAAAGACATTCAGTGAAATTCATTCTAAATTGGAATAGTACAGTACAAATTGTGGTTCAACGTGAAGTTCTGGACATTTGTGTAAAAACTTCATCTGACGTCATCGTCCTCCATCTTGGAACGTCATCAAGATTTGAACCTGGATTCAGTTAAAATTATTTAGTGATAGGATTTGTATTTTTTCAGTACTAGGATAAATGTTTGGATTTTCATCACAAACCGTAAGTCCTACTTCATATTTTCACCTTTTCACCGTGTTTTCTAGGGAAATAAATTATTTTTTTTAAACTCACAAAGCTTGTTGTCTTCACTCTTTTCTTTTGTTACTTTTGAACGAGCCTATACGTAACATAAAGAAAATTGGGGGCTTGTCCTTGGGATATTTGAATTTGGCTGAAATATTTCAGAAAATTGTTTTTTGAAATTTAAATTCCCCTAGTTTTAAAATCCCGAGTTTTATTTTACATTTTGTTTGAAATCTTTAGTGAAAACAACACGCTTTCATTAAATATCATCAAAAGTATTAAAGTTTTTGAATTTCACTCAGGAATGTTTAGTAATTTTATAAATGGAAGCCCAGTTAAAAAAGTTGGATTTAGAGATAAGACAGTTTGAATGTGAGCTAGAAGAAATGCAAAGGGAAGCAAGAGAGAAAGATCAACAAAGGCAGAAACAAAGGGAAGCAGTGCGTTTGCAAATTAAAAAAAGAATGGGAAGAAATGCAAAGGCAATCTGGGGAAGGACAGAGAGAAAGACAAAGGCAATTTGAAGAGTTCAAGAATTGCACTATTAATGACATTAAAACTCACTTGAACAGCATAAGATTGAACCCTTGGAAAATGCTGCTCTTGCTGCTGATAAGTATTCCTTAACTCATAAAGTTTCGGGGGTAAGCAAATCTTTCACTCAGCATTCTACTGGTAGAAAGGTATTTCAGCCTAATACGACTCCTCCTAAAACTCAGTCTGGTACAACTTTTAAAAAATCAAGCTTCTGATAAACTTGATTCAAAATCCTTGTCTATTCCTACGTGTACCTATTGCAAGAAAAAAGGACACGTCATTTCTGATTACTTCAAATTGAAATATAGGCATCAGAATCAAGAGAGACCTATCCCAAATGCTCTTATTTCTAAGAGGTCAAGGTCACGGTCATGTATTGAAAACAATACATTTGTTGGGTCTCCAAAACCTCACTCTGATTGTATTATGGAGAATTATGAACCATTCATGTCGAAAGGTTCTATATCACTCTTGGGTGATTTGGCCAATCCTATCCCTATTAAAATTTTAAGGGATACAGTAGCTTCTCAGAGTCTTTTATTGTCAGGCATTTTGCCTTTTTCTGAGAAGTCCTATTCTAATGAGAATGTTCTCATTCAGGGAGTTAGAGTGCGGCTTTGTTAATGTTCCTCTCCATTCTGTAAATGTGTCATCAGACTTAGTTTCAGGACCTGTGACAGTCGGTATAGTGTCTAATTTACCCGTTGAGGGCATTCCTTTTTTGCTAGGCAACGATCCAGCTGGAGACAAGGTTGTGGTTAATCCACTTGTAACTGACAAGCCTTCTTTGGATCAGCTGTGGCAAAGAAAGCTGTTGAGAATGATTTTGATAAGGAATGTATTCCTTTAGCTGACACATGTATTGGTCAGGCTTTTGATGAGGTCACTTTCACTTCTAATTTGGATCAATCAAAAGGTATTGATCATAGTGATCCTCTTTTGAATACTCATTCTCTTTTTTCTAATCAGGGTGACAAACGACAATCACTTGTCGTCGAACAGGAAAAAGATCCTGAGATCTCCTGTTTGTTTCAGAGGGCCATTAGTGAAACTGAAGCTACTGAAGTACCTGTCTGTTACTTCCATAAAAATGGAATTCTTATGAAAATGGAGACCTCCCGAGGTACCTGCTAGTGACGAATGGTCAGTGAACTATCAGATTGTGGTTCCAAAATCCTACAGACAGGAAATACTTAGTTTGGCCCATGAAACTCCTCTGGCTGGTCATTTAGGGATATATAAAACTTATCACAAGATCTTGACTCACTTTTATTGGCCAAAAATCAAAAGTGATGTTTGTAAATTTTGTAGATGTTGTCATACTTGTCAAATGGTAGGAAAACCAAATCAGAAGATACCTAAGGCTCATCTGCGACCAATTCCTGCATTTGACGAACCATTTAGCAGAATTACGGTAGATTGTGTTGGTCCCTTACCTAAGACCAAGACAGGTAATCAATACCTGTTCACCATTATGTGTGCGTCAACAAAATTACCAGAGGCAATTCCTTTGAGAAATATTAAAACCAAAAACATAGTAAAAGTTTTGATAAAGTTTTTTGCTCAATTTGGCCTTCCCAAATCTGTCCAATCGGATCAAGGGTCAAATTTCAGGTCTGGAATTTTCCAGCAAGCCATGCACGAATTAGGCATTCAGCAATTCAGATCTTCTGCCTATCATCCTGAGAGCCAAGGGGCTTTAGAACGATTTCATCAGACTTTGAAAAACATGATTGGATCGTATTGTTTTGAGACAGGTAAAGATTGGGATGAAGGCATTCATTTACTTTTGTTTGCAGTTAGAGAGTCCGTTCATGAATTTTTAGGATTCAGTCCCTTTGAACTGGTGTTCGGACATACTGTGCGTGGACCTTTGAAGTTATTGAAAGAGGAACTTCTTTCTAATGAAGATACATAACTTAATCTTCTTGATTATGTCTCTGATTTCAAGTATAAATTGTCAAAGGCTTGTGAGGTCGCAAGAGCAAATTTGCACTCAATCAAAAATGAAATCAAGATATGATAAAACTCAAGGGATAGGAGTTTTCAGTCTGGTGATAGAGTTCTAGCTCTCTTGCCCATTCCACAAAATCCTCTTCAGGCAAAATATTATGGTCCATACACGGTTGAAAAGAAAGTAAATGATTTAAATTACATCATAAATACTCCTGGGAGGCGAAAACAAAAACAATTTTGCCACATCAATATGTTAAAGTAGTATGTTGAAAGAGATAGCCAGGTCAATTATGCAATTAATTTAGTTGTACCTGTCCCACCAACTGAGGATTTGAGTGAAGGAATTCTGTCGGATTCTACTGATCTTGGAACAACAAATCTTCGGAATTCGGAAATTATGAATAATCTAGACCAGAAACTTTCTCATTTACAACAACAAGAAAAGGATGAACTTAAACAATTACTTTATTAATATGAGCACTTGTTTCCAGATGTACCTACAAGGACAAACAAAGTTTTTGATGACGTTGAAATTGTAGATTCAAAACCCATGAAACAACACCCATACAGGATGAACCCTCTCAAACAGGAATACTTGAAAAAGGAGATTCAGTATTTACTGGAGAATGATTTTATAGAGCCCAGTAGGAGTGATTGGAGTTCACCGTGTATACTTGTTCCGAAACCGGATAAAACTTTCCGAATGTGTACGGATTATAAGAAGGTGAACAGTGTGACAAAAACAGATTCATTTCCATTACCAAGAATCGATGACTATCAACAAAATTGGAAATGCCAAATACGTCACCAAATTCGACCTTCTGAAAGGATTTTGGCAAATTCCACTAACGGAAAGGGCAAAAGAAATTTCGGCATTTATGACTCCAGATGGACTCTACCAATATAAAGTAATGCCATTTGGGATGAAGGGTTCTCCAAGTACCTTTCAACGCCTTATGAATATGATTATCTCTGGTCTAGACAATTGTGATGCTTATATTGATGATGTCATCATCTACAACAACACCTGGAAAGAACATCTAGCTACTATTCGGAAATTCTTTGAGAGACTCACTGATGCAAATTTGACTATTAATTTATCTAAAAGTGAGTTCTGCCGTGCTTGTGTTACTTTTCTAGGACATGTTGTGGGACATGGTCAAGTTAAACCTATAGATGCTAAGGTCAAAGCTATCTCTGAATTTTCTGTTCCTGTTAGTAAAATGCAACTGATGCGATTTTTGGGTATGGCTGGATGCTATCGCAAATTTTGTTCTAACTTCTCTAATATTGTTGAACCTCTGACAAACTTGTTGAAAAAGAAAAACAAGTTTCTTTGGACTGAAAAATCTCAAGAGGCTTTTGATAGGTTAAAGGCCATACTTATAAGTGCATCAGTTCTAACAGCTCCAGATTTCAGTCAACCATTCAAATTATCTGTGGATGCAAGTGATGTTGGGGTTGGAGCAGTATTGATTCAAGATGATATAAATGGTGTAAAACATCCAGTGTGCTATTTCTCAAAGAAATTAAATAAGCACCAAAGAAATTACTCAACAATCGAGAAGGAATGCTTGGCTTTAATACTGGCATTACAGCATTTTGAAGTTTACATCAGCTCTGCTCCTTCTCCGGTTGTTGTGTTTAGTGATCACAACCCCTTTACTTTCATCAACAGGATGAAAAATAAAAATCAAAGACTATTAAGGTGGAGTTTATTTTTGGAAGAATACAATCTTGACATGAGGCACATCAAAGGAAAAGACAATTTAATTGCAGATGCACTTTCCCGTGTATAGAAATATTATTTTCATATACACCTTTGTATAATTCATAAGAGTTCTTCTTATGTAATGTTTTTTTACCTCGTGTATAGTTTACATCTGGTAAAAAAAGAAAGCTTTATTACATAAATTTTTCTTTTTTCTTTATGGAGGAAAGTGTTACGACCATGTAATTTAATTACTTGTGTGTTAAAATTTGAATTCTTTTTATTTCATTTTTGTATCATTATATTTTATTATGATGATGATTATGTTCACGGGATCTGATATTTTTGAAAGAAACATCATGTTTATTTAGGACGTAAATATGACTCTCAGCTTGCGGAAGCATTAGTTTAGATTGACGACTGGATAAACAACCGGCGTAAACGATTGGTTGTGGCCAATGTCATTTTTCTAAGCATATGTGATTACATCGTGAAATTGCATTGTTTATTGCGAAATAGCCACGCATTCTTCGTGCACGTGCATGAAATGACGTTTTAGTTCCGTTTAAAACACTTAGGTCCCTGTGAAATAGTCAGTGTCGTTCTTATACCTTGAGAAGAAGATATCATTATTCGTGTGCTGGAAAGAGTTTATTTTTCTTTACATCTGTAGAACTCGAGATGTGTCTTGTTATAGATGACAGCTATAGGAGTTCATCTACTTTTTAAATAATAATTTATTTTTTCCTGGACAACTACACAAGTAGTTTAGGACAAAGACCTTCAGTGAAATTCATTCTAAATTGGAATAGTACAGTACAAATTGTGGTTCAACGTGAAGTTCTGGACATTTGTATAAAGACTTCATCTGACGTCATCGTCCTCCATCTTGGAACGTCATCAAGATTCGAACCTGGATTCAGTTAAAATTATTTAGTGATAGGACTTGTACTTTTTCCGTACTAGGATAAATGTTTGGATTTTCATCACAAACCGTAAGTCCTCTTTCATATTTTCACCTTTTCACCGTGTTTTCTAGGGAAATAAATTATTTTTTGTTAAAACTTACAAAGCTTGTTGTCTTCACTCTTTTCTTTTGTTACTTTTGAACGAGCCGATATATAACAGTTAGATCATTATGGTTAACTGGAACATATGTCGTAGTTATTTTGTTGTTTCTCATATTTGTTTTGCCTGACATTGGTCGACCGGATTGTCTTTAAATACCGAACAAGTGCTCCTCTTTACTGAGCATAACTAACAGCATCAGTCTCATTAACTGGTGGTGAGGTTGTCGGTAATCCAGGTATTTTTTAGTTATTGCTCTTTACAAGGTTACCTGTCATTGTGTAGCCAACTTTAGCGAGCTTGTTATCGTCAACTGATTTTAGTTGCGTATAACTCGCCGCTTGTGTGCTATCAACATTTTCTGGTGACTACTCGGTTTCCAACCCAATAATTGTTTTAATTGACATGTTATTTTTACCTGTAACAGTTCCTCCAGTTGTATCAAGCTTGTTATCATCAACTCACAGCAACTGTAAATAACTTACCGCTTGTGTTTGATTTAAGTTTCTTGGCGGATGCGCGGTTTCTAAAGTTAGTTTTTTTTTCCCTGACATATCCAAGTTCCGCTTAAAGTTCCTCCTGTCAGTGATAGTTTGTTATTGTCGACGGATTTAAGTTGTGCATAAGTAACAGCTTATGTATCAACAACATTTATTGGCGGATAATTTGTTTCTAAACCTAGAACTCGTTGATTTGACATAAATAGGTGTCCTGTCATTGTGTCGCCGGTTTTTTTTGACTAGCGATGACGTATCACTTATTATTGGTTCGTCAGCGGAAACAGATCCTGTAAGTGCTGTTCCAAACTTTGTGTAATAGGCCAAATAATGTAAATTATATAACATAAAATTATATAACAAGAATGGCGAAGCCAATGATATTAAATTTTGACACCGAATGATTAATCAAACATAAACATAATAACGAACTTCCAGATTGTCATTATCTTATTGTTGGTCGTACAGGCTCTGGTAAAACAAATCTTTTGCTAAATCTGTTACTCAACGATAACTTTAACTACGATAAGGTATATATTTACACAATTAATCCGGAACAAGGCAAATACGAGTTAATGCGCGAATACAACGATAAACTCCGTGATGAGCTTGACGCTGGCGATGATTATTTTTAATAAAACAACCATAGGAATTAATCCCTGTCAACGAACTTGATTCGTCCGAGCATAAAATAATTGTATTTGACGATATTCCGCTAAACAACGAGGAGTCGAATAAGATTAAGTCATATTTTTCATTATCGCGTAAGAAAAAATGCAATTCAATTTATCTAGCGGAAGTTTTTTATAACGTTGACAGATTTATTAGGCGAAATACGGGATGTTTTATATTATTTCCTGGACTCGATAATGTTGATGTGAAAAATATTGCAAACGAGCAATGCGTGGACGTAACAAAAGATAAATTTATTGAATTATATCATCAAGCAACTAAAGACAAATATAATTTCTTTTTATTTGATAAACTAGCGCGTGAACCGGATAAAATGTTTCGTTTTTGTATTGACAAGAGAAAAGAGTGAAGACAACAAGCTTTGTAAGTTTTGACAAAAATAATTTATTTCCCTAGAAAACACGGTGAAAGGTGAAAATATGAAAGAGGACTTACGGTTTGTGATGAAAATCCAAACATTTATCCTAGTACGGAAAAAGTACAAGTCCTATCACTAAATAATTTTAACTGAATCCAGGTTCGAATCTTGATGACGTTCCAAGATGGAGGACGATGACGTCAGATGAAGTCTTTATACAAATGTCCAGAACTTCACGTTGAACCACAATTTGTACTGTACTATTCCAATTTAGAATGAATTTCACTGAAGGTCTTTGTCCTAAACTACTTGTGTAGTTGTCCAGGAAAAAATAAATTATTATTTAAAAAGTAGATGAACTCCTATAGCTGTCATCTATAACAAGACACATCTCGAGTTCTACAGATGTAAAGAAAAATAAACTCTTTCCAGCACACGAATAATGATATCTTCTTCTCAAGGTATAAGAACGACACTGACTATTTCACAGGGACCTAAGTGTTTTAAACGGAACTAAAACGTCATTTCATGCACGTGCACGAAGAATGCGTGGCTATTTCGCAATAAACAATGCAATTTCACGATGTAATCACATATGCTTAGAAAAATGACATTGGCCACAACCAATCGTTTACGCCGGTTGTTTATCCAGTCGTCAATCTAAACTAATGCTTCCGCAAGCTGAGAGTCATATTTACGTCCTAAATAAACATGATGTTTCTTTCAAAAATATCAGATCCCGTGAACATAATCATCATCATAATAAAATATAATGATACAAAAATGAAATAAAAAGAATTCAAATTTTAACACACAAGTAATTAAATTACATGGTCGTAACACTTTCCTCCATAAAGAAAAAAGAAAAATTTATGTAATAAAGCTTTCTTTTTTTACCAGATGTAAACTATACACGAGGTAAAAAAACATTACATAAGAAGAACTCTTATGAATTATATAAAGGTGTATATGAAAATAATATTTCTGTACACGGGAAAGTGCATCTGC